>VDFB02193867.1:717220998-717385804 GCA_007258455.2 Sequoia sempervirens
AAAAAGTATAGTTTACCAATGAGACCCAAAATGCCTCATCAACATAAGTATATCAAAATGGTCTGATCAATTGTAAGGAAAAATAATATCAATCCTCTCTATGTTTCAAATTTGTTGAATAGTATATCTACTTTCCAAAATGTAGAAGGGACACTTCATCCATTTGCAATAAATTAATGTCAGGAAAGATATTTCACCATCCCTGAGACATTGAGAAGAAGAGAGGCTATAAGCCAAAACAACATCAAATGGAGCTTGATAAGAGTTAGGCATGTGATCTCCTTGATTGAACAACAATAGGAATTATGGGTTGGTATGTGGTTCAGAATGCCAATTATCATCATGCCCACTCCAAAACTCAAGGCACTAGATAATATTCCAAAGGAGGTCTTAAAACCCTGGTTTGAGAAGCTAAAGGAAAACAATGGCTTTGCACTCAAGAATAGGCTGCCACCACAATATAGGGAAGGAGTGTTCGACTGTGCCATTTGGATGGAAGCAGTGAACAAGGACAAAGAAACCACTATAATTCTTGTCAAAGAACCATAAGGACATGGTTCACAACAAGTGGGGAAGAATGATGAGGGGCTTAGAGATACTTTCATATAGTCATTTTATGTTTTAAAAGACTTGTTTATTTTATTAATTAACATGGTTGGTGGTAGACTATAGACTAATATATTTAGTTGCTTTGCTTTATGTTTGGCTAATTTGGAAGATATATTTGAGGTAATTCTTTATATTAAATATGTTGCTTTTGTGATGATATTGATGAGTTAATTATGCAGTTTTAATCTTTTACTGTCATAATTGGTATCCTATTCTTAAGGATTTTATTTAGGGTATTTAAAAGACCGATGACTGATGACAAACTTAAACTCCTTGTTTAATCAAATGAAGAAAATTGCACCACTAATCGGCCCAACTGGATGATGAATCACTAAAGTTTCAAATCAACCTCTTTTAGTTGGTTTAGGAACTTCTAGTCCTAGCATTGATTTGGAATTTCTCTCTCTGTCTATTCCCAATCTTGTTTTAGTCTTTAGTTTAGACGCCTTGAATCTTGGTAGTTAATGCCATGGTTTGAATTCAATAAGGATATAGTTATAAATATCCATGTTTAGGTTTTAGAAAGGAGTTAGATAATTTTTGACTAGAATCTTGTAATGGTTGCAATACTTTGTTATGTGTTCCTATTTTGATCAATTTGAATGAAGATAAGAAGTTAACTTGAATCACTATGTTAGAGATCTCACCGGAGGAAGAGCAGGGCCTGCTCAACCAAATGAATTGATCTTGTGTGGTATTTTTATGAGTTTATTTTATTTTTGTTCAATAATATTAAATCTAGAATGTTAAGTTTGTTTGAATCATTTTCAATTCATTGGATGTTAAATCTGGAATGTTAATTTTGTTTGAATCATTTTCAACAAATGCTTTTAAATTTATTTTAAGTTTAGTTCATCATGGACAAGAATGGTTTTTTAGATTTGTTGTAAAGTTTATTGAGTTAATCAAGATTTAGATGTTGTATAAATTAAGTTTGGTAATTATCTGTTGAGTTTAATTGAAGCAATGATGGGGACTTATGAAAAGATGAAACTAAATTTTTTTTAGAATCTATTCATGGAAATTAGTAGTTATGTTTTCTAGATTAATCATTATTTCTTTGCAATTTATTTATGTTCTTTAAAATAACATTTCTTTTCTAGCAAATCTTAAGATAGATTTATTTTGAAGTAAATTAGAATTAAATTTGGATTTCAAATTCTAGATTAAGAATTAAGGTAAATGTTAGTCTTTTCCATGAATCGGTCTCAATCAAGTCAAATGAAGTAAAAAATAAGTCGATAAAACTTTAAATTAGGAAATAAGATAGAACTGATCCTTAGGAATTAGTCGTTGAAGTTCAGCTCTTGAGAGCTCTTGAAGGAGCCAAGCCAGCACCTGAAGTCACTGTTTACAGTGCCAAACCCCCCAAAAATATGTGACAAAAATCCTTATCGCATATAGCTCTGAGACACACCCGATTTGATAATTAATTGACTAAATGATGCAATTTGTGACATCAACGACCTTGCCCATCATCCACCACTATGATCAATGGTGAAACCAATGTTTCAACACCTGATAATTTTTACTTAAAATTCATTGTTTCTAGATATTTGATTGTGTTTGAGTTTTTTCATCCACAAACAAAAACACAATCAAATATCAAAAAACAACAATTTTAAGCATTATGGATTGTGGACATCTCATAGCATTAACCTAAAAAAATTATTTAGTTGAAATTAGTGTTATACATTTTTAAAAGTATATATAGTTGTATCATTTATGACAAATAATTTGACATGTAGTTGTGAAATAAGTGATGGAATAAAGGAAATATTACATTACCTTGTATATGAATAGAATGTAGTTGCAGCTTGTACACCATGCCAAACATGTGATCGCATAGCTATTTAATATTGTGGAGATGTGTAGTTATAGTTGAGAATTTTTGCAATCTAAAATGGTTTCAGTCAGATATAGTTAGAAACAAGGAAAATTTAAGTTCAATGCAACAAACATGTGTCATTGGCACACAATATGTAAACTAGGAAATATAAACAGTTATATAGTTTATAACAAATAATATGTAATGCATAGATACAATAGAAGAGGTCACACAAACAAGATCTAGGTATACCTTGTATAGAGAGTGGGACATAGTATGTTTACAATTATAACTCCCATATAATTTTGTTTTGGCACTTGAGATTTTTTTTCGGTTGAAATTAGTGTTATCCATTTTTAAAAGTATATACAATTGTATCATTTGTGACAAATAATTTGAGATGCGGTTGTGAAATAGGAGATGGAATAAAGGAGATATAGCCTTACCTTGTATATAAATGGAATGTAGTTGCAACTCAGGCACCATGCAAAACTTGTGATTGTGAAGCTATTAAGCATTGTGAAGATCTACAGTTATAGCTGAGAATGTTTGCAATCTAAATTGGTTAGAATATAATATAGTTAGACACAAATGGTACAAAGGCGATAGCATTGGCAGCAACATCATTGACCAAAGAAGATGAAGGTATTGAGAGAAAAAATAAAATAAAATTATATTTGGTCAACCAAGGAAGACTAAATAATCCAAGTTTTTTCGTTGGAGGAGATGAGAAGCATAATGCAAGAATTTAATAGCAACTTCTCTTAGGAGTCACCGTAGAAGTAAACATTTGGCCAGCTTGGCAACATTGATTGCAACTACACTATGGGGGGAACAAGAAGGAAGGAAAATTAGGAATAGTGGGAATTCTAAATGCATAGAAATGAAGACGGAAATGAGAAGCAATATAGTTACCGTAAAGAATAGAAACATTTCATCATGATGGGAATGCACACAATTGTTGGAGGCGATCCTCTTATTTGATTAGAAGTGCATTGTATTTGTTGGAATGTAGTCTAGAGTATTTGTCAAAGGAGAAAGGCAGATCTAATAATATTCTTGTTATTGATTTTACATAGGAAAGAGCTATGAACGTTATCCCTTTCCTTTCTTTAGTTCCAATATCTATTGTAGCTCTCTCCAGTGTCAAGCCTTGAGATTTATGTATTGTTATTTCCCAAGCCATTGTCAAGGGGAGTTGCCTTCGGCTACCCCATGTGATCAGGAGAATGGGGATGGATTTTGGATTGTCTTGATCCATTAACCAAGCCAACTACCACCCAAATATTTGTTGTTAACATTAATTTTTGGCCAATTGCAAGTAAGAGCTTTGCTTGAAGTTGTTCATCATCACCATAATCAAGTGTTTTTTGCTAAGTAGTTTCAACAACACTAATTGCAATGGGAACATTCAATTGTTGAAGCATTTTTCTATTGTGCAAGACAACCAACCTATTTTTTGGGAATAAGTGAATAGCTACATCGAAATCTTGGTTTTTCTTAGCTGAAAGCATGAAATTTGTTCAGTTCATAAGAGTTTTCTAGTTAGCCTAAGATGCTTGACAATTTCTAATATTTAAAAGGAGTGTACAAAACTATTGTTGTGTATCAGATTGTCCATGTTGTTGGAAGACTATGTCGAGCATGACAAAAATATTAAGAGTGCCAAAGATCCAAGGCTATGGAGTGAGAAGCATAGATAGGCCTGTCCAAAATAGGTGGCAACTGTGCTAGCTCACCCACAAGTATAATAGAGGCACCACTAAATGGCTGCATATTTCTAGCAAGAAATGCTTGCCACAATCAACTATCTATTTTTAGTAACAACTTGGGCCCCAAGAAGCTCATTTCATCAATTAAGATGTACTTAATATGTTTGAAGTCCTCTTGAAATATGGTCAATGGTTTTCCTTTTAACAGATTCATATCTCTAATTGGTATCCAAAGAGTTGTATGCACTATGGAGGCATGAATATTATAAACGGCGACCCCCGTTGGTGCTAAAGCAACCAAAGGATTCATTCTCTAATTCGACAATGTATTTAGTGTTCTTCGGATCTTGTCTATAAGAAACAATTTACTTGTACTAGAAATTCATTGAATGATCATACACAATGGTGATGATGAAGATGGGCCAAGATGGTGTTGTTCAATGATATTTAGAGCAAGCTTTTGCTTAGGAGATAGTTGATGGCAAAGTGTAGGTGCAACCAGTGGGAAAAGAGAGTCTTCAGTTGTATGTAATTTACTTGTTGAGATGCAATATTTAGCAACATTATGTAGATTCTATGGAACAAGGTGTGCATCCCACTTGTGATTTAGATTGAAGTCCCATCTACCCAATAGTTGTAGCTAGTCAAAGCAAAAAATGTTTGTAGCACCAAGGTGAGAAAGCAACTCTCATTTGTATTCATCTCTGGGAGGCAGAGACTAGGTGCTATCAATATCACTATCACCTTCCTCTTCAATGGTGGGGGGAGAAATAACTCTATTGACATGCCAAGGGTGATAGCTAGCATCATGAAATAGCCTCTCATTTTATGTTATGCTATCTCTAGTGAGGCCTATGTTTTCTTCAAAATTTTAGAAAGGATTGTATAGTAGCAACTCCGACCAACAAAATGATTCAAAGGTATCACTATGCTCCAGGGGGAAAAACTTGAATATCAGGTAAATAATGATGATAGCACGCTATGGTCAGGAATGCCAACTCCCACCTTTGTGATTTTTCTAATATGTATACAATTGTGCAGACTAAATAAGGGATATAGTCTCCATTTTAGGTGGTCTTTGCATGTAACAATGAATATAACCACTTGCAATCTTGTCACCATCATCAACTATTTTTAAACAATGGAATGTCTACCTACTGACGTTCAAAGATAGGAAATTCCAACTTGAGATGACAAGGGGCAACTTTTGCAGCATAGGCATGTTTCTTGTGCACCAATGTCACAATTTACAACCAAGTTCATCATGAATTTTTGATAGGAAAGCGATTCTTTATCTCTAGATGAATTTGTATTTGCAAGCCTCTACAAGATATCAATATAGCTTTCAGATTTTTTTTTCAAATTTTGATGCATATTTGGAAATGTAGTTTAGGAAAATTTTCCTTGACAAGACTGGTTGGCAATCAACATTTGCTTGCTAGATTGCAAGAATCTCAGGGTTGTGGATATTAACATACTCATCATTTCTTGTTGTCTTATAGAATTTGTTCGATTCACTATCAATTAACAATGCTGATGATGGTTGTGCATTCCATGGAGCTTTGTAGCGACATTGTAATTGGTGGCATTTTTTCCTAAGGCAAGTGCACTTAGTACACTTGGTATGCCTATGTGCCATGTTCAATAGCTATTCGTAATCCACCATTGGATCCATGCTAGAAATTTGTGGATTGTAAAGCAAACATGGGTCCTCCAAAGAAGAGTGTGGACTCTTGATATTAGATGTTTTGAGGAACAAGGGTTCCATGCTGAAACATAGCGATCAAAGAATTTTTTTGCTTGCTGAAGCTCATGTGGGTTGGAGCAATCAAGCATGTCCATATTCAAGGCCCCTGGAAGCCACAAGAAATGATGGGCATGCGCTGATCCACGATGTTTCCATTCATAACTATACCAATAGTCCTTCGTGTGGAAAAGCCTCTCAATAACCTCTTCACAGAAACTGGTGAACCACAAGTGCATGTACAAGGCTGTTATGTGTGGGTTATGGATGAAATTATCTATGAGGCATCTTCAAGAGTATGTAATATGTGGTTGGGCATGAGGATCAATTACCCTATGCAAATCAGACCATTTTATGTTTGCAGAGCTCAAAGTGAAGAAGAGAGTTGGTGTGCCAAGTTGGTAGATCATTGCTGCAAGCTCTCGTCGACACTTGCCCCAATATGAGCATGTTCCTCACAAAGATGCACCAAAGTGAACAAGTTGGTTTGCTATCTGGGTGTCTGGTGCATTTTGAAGCAATTGTCACAAAGAAACAACAGACTTTGGGATCCTTTCTTCCAAGTTTGTTTTCATGAAAATTGAAGTCAATTGTTGTCTTAGATGTCTCATTATCAAATTATAAAGGTAATATCTAAATCTGACATGGCTCCCAAATCTATTATCATAGTATCTCATCAATTACAATGCATAATCATGTAAGTGAATCTGTATGCTTCTCAATTGTAGGGGCATTGCTGTTCCAGTGGGGAACAAGGTTGGAAAAGCCATGTTTAATAACCCTTATGTATTATATTCATTGATAGGGTTAGAATTTATCTCAGGCCAAGGAAAAGTATCTTGACTAATGTATTCAATTTTCAAGGAATCTCTAATTTCCTGCAATTCTCGGGGATGGTTGGGAATCAATGGAATAAATGATGATGAGTCCTCAAGCTCAACTTCCTCATCAACAACACTTTCCAGATTTTCCACTGGTTCAACTATGTTATGTGTCAGTTCTTTCATTATGTGCAGAAGATTGGAGATGTCAGTACTTATAGCAGGCAACAAATTTAAAGCATCACAATCAATTGCAACATCACTATAGTATGGATCATTCTCAATTTTGTATATTAATGTAGCCATGACATTATGTTTGTCAACATAGCAATCATCGTTTGTCCCCTGAATGCTAGTTCTTCGAACAATGACCACTTCAAGATCATGTAGGCAATGTGGTAACAAAGGTTCAATGGCCGTGATGTCTTGAGGGAAGCTTATAGTATGGCCACTATATTTGTATTGGCCTCCTCTAACATGGGTTACTTGCAAAACTGGAGAACCTCTAGCTATAAGAATTTCTTCAACTTGAGCAAGCTTTGCAAGGACACGAGGTTGTGGTCCTAGATCCATCTTGTTCACTAAACTAAATCTATAGAAGCCCTTTTCAAAAGCACAACATAGACATATGACGCCCGTGTTGGATTCTTGCATTTTCATGCCAACATAGCTTTCCTTGCAAACACTACAAACTTTCAAATTAGACAAAGCATCTATGCGCTGGTAGAAGGACTACATTGCAATGCGAAAAGAATCTCCAAACATGCTGCTAAATCGGTGGGGGGCTGATGACATGGTCCATGAAAATCCATGCCTAGCAAGGGTTTGTTGAGGTCTACAACTACCTATTGTTGAGGCACCTTCAATGAGAAGGTTGTGAAGATGTTGGGAAGGGATGGGAGGTGCAGGGCTATAGAAGCAAGAATTTTCTTCCAACGAGCCTAGAAGTAATTGCGGTGCACCCGCTTAATTAGGTGTGGCCAAGCTAGGACAAACTACAGTGGATCTTTGTTGCAAGTATTTGGCTCGACGACTTGCACAAATCTAGTCTCTATAGCGCACATAATAAAGTTGGTTTCTTTGGCGTTTTGCTACCTTTTTTTGGTACACACTTGATGTAGGGCTAGAATTTGAACAAGACTCAGGACCCTACAACCATAATATATTGAAAATAATAAAATCCTTGCAAAAACCAACTTATAGAACAATGGCATAACTAAAAAGGTCAAGCCAATAAAATATGAAACAAAATTTCCAAAGGTAGAGAGCAACACTCAACAATGCCCTATGGAAAAGAACATAAAATATATAACTTTAACTATTTTACTGTGTTGCAACTATTGACACAAAATGGAAGCCATAAATGAAACAATATTGGTTTCAATAGTTCCCTAGATGGAAAACCCACAAAACAGAAGAATCCATAGTAACAAAACCATGCACAAAAAAAAAGAAAACCTGCACATGCACCAATTCTTTGTTTCAACAATGCCTTATGGAGAACAACCAAAGCATACATATATGCATAAATGTAAATGTATCTATCCATATGCAATGCATTCTAGATGGAGAATGTAATGAATGGAAGGTATGATGCATTTTTTAAAGGAGAATGTAACGCCGCTGCTACTTATGCTTATGCATCATTCCTTCATTCCACTCTCCATCTAAAAGAACTTCACTTTCTTGATTGTATATGTATATATACATACACATATACATATGCATATATTATGACAAAGACGATAAAGTGCCTGCAAACATGAACTTAAAGAGGAATAATGTAGCTAAAGAACATATAGTGAATATAAAATGAAACAAAAAAAAAGAACGCCTACTCTCCAGCCTATGATATTGGGTCATGGAGCCCCATGGGATCTCACCAAATGCTTGAGCAAGAACATACATTGCCCACCAATTCGATCAATGGTGAAACCAATGTTGCTTATTACACCCAATATAGAACCTATCATTCTAACAGTTCCTTTTTTGAGGCTGGAAGGAATAATAATAAAATTCTTGCAAACACCAACTTAAAGAACAATGGCATAAATAAAGAGGTCAAGCCAATTGAATATGAAACAAAATAGCCAAAGGTAGAGTATGAGCCCTAGGTTCATATACTGGGCACTCTAGTTTCATATGAGCCCATTATGTTGTCCTAGTGAATTTGTTAAGTGAAGTTCTTAAGTGATCACGATGATCATGTTGGATTGTGGAAAGGATGTAAAGATTTGAACCACGTAGTTGTTGGAAAGTAAGTGTACTTGTGGAATTATGTATGTAATTGTACTTCCCTTGTAAATGTGAGAAACCAGTAACTGTGCATCAGTTGAGTGTTGTGAATACCCCGTACTTGCTTTGTGGGCCCATAACCCACAGGTCTTAGGATGGAGATACGGTGTACCCATCCATTATGAATATGTTGTATTTGGTGTGGGATTAACCATACCATTATGTGTGTTTGTATGTTTGTTACCTGATTGAGGGCCAACCCACGTGTGGTTGAAAATCTATACATATAAGAGTAGCCAAAAGCTAGTTTCATGGATTCTTTTCTTTTGGTTCTCTAGTCCCTCAATCTGTGAAGGGGTAGTAGCAGCCACAAAGTTCCTTGGGCGGAGTGTGTAGCGTACGCATATTGCGACGCAGAGTAGTCTTAGCTCAACCGATCCCGAGGAAACGTACTCACTACTTCCCCTTATGATGGATCAGGGTACTTGATCCATATGTGCTAGCCTAAACCCCACAGTTTTGAGTATAGCAGCATTGGATTGTTAGTTTATGCCTGGCCGTCCATAGGGACGTTGACCTGGCATTAGCGAGTCAACCTCATCTGTATGAGAGGTGAAGCTCGAGTAGCCCCATATTGATATGCTCATATATGTATTGCATACACCGTATCTGCACATGTTCGACATGATGCAATGGATACGATGCCACACCCCACTGATGTTCCGACACAGTGCTGGTGATGATGACGTGTTGCTGATGGTAGCGAGCTGGGCTCGAGGACACGATGCCACGTGCATAGACACGTGAAGGCACACTATGAGATTGTGTTATGATAGCCTACTTGTGTGATGAGTGTAATGGGGCCTCACACACTTGTAGAGGGATACTCATGTTTGCTTTCGACAGTGTTTGGGTCGGTTAGCATATGGGTATGTCCTTGCCATGTATACCTCTGGTGACGGCGAGTACCTGCATGTGCCTTCTCCATGAGGTATCGCTATGCGGGGTGTGTCTATCGTGCCTACTTGAGCCACAAACCGCCATGCGCATACATCAGTCGTGCCTTCTCACTGGCGTATGACCATGTCGCATGACGGCGAGGCGGGGTATAGCCAAGGAGCACACTGGGTCATGTTGCAACCATTGACACAAAAAAAAGCCATAAATGAAACAATACTAGTTTCAACAGTGCCCCAGATGGAAAACCCACAAAATAGAAGAATCCATAGTAGCAAAGCCATGCACAAAAAAAAGAAAACCTGCACACGCACCAATTCTCTTTTTCAACAATGCCTTACAAAGAACAACCAAAGCATACATATATACATATATATACGTAAATGTATCTATCCATATGCAATGCATTTTTTATGGAGAGTGTAATGAATGGAAGGTACGATGCATGTTTTAAAGGAGAATGTAATGCCACTACTGCTTATGCTTATGCATCGTTCCTTCATTCCACTCTCCATCTAAAAGAACTTCACTGTATTACAGAAAGATAATAAAGTGCCTACAAACACAAACTTATAGGAAATATAAAATGAAACAAAATAAAGGAACACCTGTTGTCCACCCTACCATATTGGGTCATGGAGCCCCATGGGCTCTCACCAAATCCCTGAGCAAGAACATACATTGTCCATTAGGTCAATCAATAGCAAAACCAATGTTGCTTATTACACCCAATATCTATGCTATCATTCTAACAGTTCCTTTTTTGAGGATGGAAGGAGTAATGGCCAAGTTGTCTTAACCAACATCATGTATTGGATGCATATGTAGGAATTTTCTGCTCGGAAATATAAAACCATGTGCCAAAAGAAAAAACCCGCACGCGCACAAATTCTATTTTCAATAGTGCCTTATGGAGAACAACCAAAGAATACATACATGCATATGTATGTAAATGTATCTATGCATATGCAATGCATTTTCGATGGAGACTATAATGAATGGAAGGTATGATGCACTCTTTAAAGGAGAGTGTAATGCTGCAGTTGCTTATGGTTATGCATTGTGCCTTCCTTCATTCTAGCCTCCATCTAAAAAAACTTCACATTTTTGATTGCACATGCATATATTATGATGTAGACAATAAAGTGATTACAAACACCAACTTAAAGACCCATAGTGTAGCTAAACAACAAACTGCAAATATAAAATGAAACTCAAGAAAACAAGGCATGCTCTCCACCCTACCATATTGGGTCATGGAGCCCCATGGGCTCACACCAAAACCCTGAGCAAGAACATACATTGTCCACCACTTTGATCAATGGTGAAACCAATATTTCTTATTACACTTAATATACAACCTATCATTCTAACAACTCCTATTTGAGGCTGAAAGAAATAATAACTAAAAAGGTGCATCTAACTTGAAATAGCTATATATTGGTGAACATTTTATTTTGCAAGAACATATGTAGGTATTTCATGTGTTGGATGCATCTGTAGGAATCTATTGCACTGATATATATTGCCAAAGAACCCAGTTCAAGTGAAGAAATTGCTATTACACCCTATTTAGATACTGATAGAATTTCAGGTGTGTTGATGGCTATCATTTTATTGTTGTATATTTCCTATATGTGTTTTGTTTGGGGTTCTTGTCCCTAAAATTATATTGGTATGTAAACAAGGTGTAACAACAATTTTCTCACTTGAATTGGGTTCTTCAGTTGAATTGGGTTGTCCAACAATATGCATAGATCCACCTTTTTGTTTTTTGGTAGTTACTCTAAAATACACGCCAGCAAATAAAGACCAGCATCATGCATTGGATGCATATGTAGGAATTTGCTTCTTGGAAATATACACACTAAAAAAGTATGTGTAGAAATGTATGTACATGGCATTAGATGCAGAAAATATACATATATAGATTAATGTAAACTTATAGATATACATATATACTGGTAAATGTGTTGAACAGGGTGATCGAACTTCAACCTTTAAACAAGCTCGCAATCTTGGCTCACAACTTTGATAGTAGGTAAAGCCATAGAAGAGCACCCAACAACGCCTTATTCAAAATTGTAAAGAGTTTAACTACCTCTTCTGACGTTTCAAATGGTAGGTGTTATTACAACCATCGCCGCGACACAAAAACCATACAACAGTTAATGTTGATGCCAAGAGGACGAGCTTCTGTGAAGGTACAAGTTCAACCATCCATTGTGAGGTTTCTTTGAAGGTGGTTGGAGGTTATTTTGTGTTTTTTGCATGGGGAAATCATTACAAAAGTAATACAAAAGTCTTGGTAATGGCACTATTGATCAGAGTGATGGACAATGTATGTTCCCTGTGTACATATATGTATGTATGTTATAGTAGATGCAAAGAGCATTGATTTCATAAGGCATTGTTGATTGTTGTTCTCTAGCTTAGGGTACATTGTTTCATTTTCAATAAGAGATTATTGAGAAGGCTATATTGTTTCATTTTTGATAAGGCATTGTTGAGAAAATACTATATTTTTGCATAGGTTTGTTCCTGTGATTTTTTGTTTGGTGCCATCATTGATTGCACTGATGGACAATGTATTTTCCCTATGTGTAGATATGTATGTATGTCATAGTAGATGCAAAGAACATTGATACATAGTGATCCCTATGTTTATTTTGTTGGGATATTCTTGGAATGATAAGCTATATTTTAAGTTTTATATGGAAGATTGATGCCACCATTGAACTAACTTTAGGAACTCACATGTAATAGCAATATACTCTACACTCAACCAACATAAGAAGATTAAAACTACAAACATCAAAAGAGAAAATTATGGGAACCCCCAGTTGCATGGTTTTCCCCTACTATGTGAACTTTGGTCATAATTTTCATTAGCCTTCCCAGTTTTTAAGCCTTCCGACGCTCAAATTCTAGTGGAGAAAAAGGTGGCAGATTTTTTTTAATTTTTAAATTAAAAGCATTTGGCACATGGATAGAGAAGGCTAGGAAAATTAAACACTGGTTGGCATCAACATTAATTGTTGTATGGTTTCTCTATGGTGACAATGTTTCCAAAATAATAAAATAATCCACATTCTTCTTGAAGGATAGTTGTTATTTGTCTAAACCTCAATAAGGATTTGTTACAAAGGGAGGATGTATATTAAGTGTTAGATGAAACATTGATGAAATCCTTATTGAGGCCTAAACAAATAACAACCACATAACAACAATCAACATAAAGAAATTTCTTTATGGAGAATCTAGCATAAACTGTTTTATTACTTTGAAAAACAAGAACAATTTCAATAAATGCACTATGTTGCTCTCAAATAGGAAAACTGCAACCATCAATCGAAACATATGTACCCATTCTTTTGCCAATTGTTGCAACAATTTTGGATAAATGGACATAGGTGAAAGCCATGCCAAGTAGCAATAAATTTTTGTAGAGAAGTTTAAGTATAGGCCTAAAAAAGAAATCGTAATGATCTTATGAAAATAATAAGCATAGGAAGGAGTATATATGAATGTCAAGTCGGCATCTAATTTTACATACATACATATCTACACATAGGGATGAATATTGTCCATCTCTAATTTCACAAAAATACATATCTGCACATAGGGAAAGTAAAATGAGCAACAACAAAAGAAGGCCTCCTCTCCACCCTACCTTATTGGGTCGTGGAGCCCCATAGGCTCTTGTCAAACCCCCGAGCAAGAACATACATTGTCCACCATTGTGATGAATGGTGAAACTAATCTTCCTTATTACACTTAATATAAAGCCTATTATTGTAAGGATTCTTGTATGAGGATGAAACAAATAACAAATATCTTCCCAAAATAATAAAAATGGGGAGGAGTATATATGAATGTTGTCTACATCTAATTTCACATACATACATATCTGTACAAAAGAAAAGAAGAATGGAACACTACAAAAGAGACACATACTTTTTTGTGTGTATATATTTCCAAGCAACAGATTCCTACATATACATCCAATGCATGCCATACATATATTTGGAGTTGCAAAATAAAATCAACATTGATATACATGTATCCAAAGTTAAATGCACATATATAAACATTGTTGATTGTGGTTGAATAGCTCCAAAAATATTATTTCATTGATGATTTCCATGTAGTGGCAATGGGTGGAAAGCAATAAAAGAGTGTATATATACACTTAGAAAGGAAGATCTATACATATATATATGCATCTAAAGTTATACATGTAGACAACACACATATATATCCATAGATGGACTTTAAACATGAATGTTGTTTGCATATAGTGTCAAAAACACACAGATCTGCACATAGGAAATATAAAATGAAACACAATGAGGCTTGATCTCCACCCTACCATATTGGGTCATGGAGCTTCATGGGCTCTCACCAAACCCTAAGCAAGAACATACATCATCCACCAATCTGATCAATGGTGAAATCAATGTTCCTTATTACACTTACTATACAGCCTATCATTCTAACAACTCCTTTTTTGAGGCTGAAAGAAATAATAACTAAAAAGGTGCATTTAACTTTAGATTCCCCAAACAATAAACATTGCGATCAGTATATATGAATGTTATCTACATCTAATTTCACATACATACATATCTACACACAACAAAAGAGAAATGAAACACAACAAAAGAAACACATACTTTTTGTGTCTATTTATTTCCAAGCAACAAATTCCTACATATGCATGCAACACATGCAATAGATATATATGCAGCTCCAAAACAAAAGCTACACTAATATATATATATATATATATATATATATATATATATATATATATATATATATATATATATATATATATATAAGTATAAGTTAGATGCACATATATATGCACTGTTTATTGCTGTTGAATAGCTTTGAACATATTATTTCATTTATGGTTTCCATGTAGTGGCAATAGTTGCAAAGCAATAAAACAGTCCACATATACAGACACAATAAGCAATAAAGTAGTTGACATATATGGCCACAATAATATTTAGCATTCTAAAGTCACCAAAGTAATTAAACAGTTTATGTTATTTACAAAAAGGCATTGTTGACTAATGTTCTATAGCTTCATCTTATAGCCAAAGATAGAGAATAGTCAACAATTCCTTGTAGAAAACAACATAAACTGTATAGTGTTGCAACCATCACTGCAAAATGAAATCCTTAAATGAAACAATGATGGTTTCAACAAAGACCTAGAAAATTATTTTTTCAGCAAAAACCTATCAATAGATGCAAGAACAAATATATAGATAAGTTTAAATCTAGATACAAGCAACATTGCTTCATTTATGGGCTACATATATTGGCGATGGTTGCAATAATAGGTTGCATTGGAAACTTAGCATAGTAATTGAGCAGTTTATGTTATTTTCAATAAGGCATTGTTCAGTGCAGAGCTATAGCTTGAGCTGCACAATATACATAGCTATCCACACCTATACTTGCCAATGCATGTACGTATATATATATATAAGTTTAAATGCAATTGCATGTATCAACAAGGATAAATGTAGATATATATGTGTGTAGGTAGACGCAAACTAAATCACAAAAGTATTGTGCAGTAAGTAGACCACAATCATGATTGAACGTCACATAGGAAATATTATAACAAAAATGAAGTTATATGAAACTCTAATAAAATGAAAGACACAAAAATAGCTACACATAGGTTACTCCCAAATGGTTAGTGAACAAAAAGGTGAAGGACACATAAATAGCTCAAATATAAATAAGGAAGACTATATATTACAAGCACCACTAATTCAAGCAAAGCATTTTCATAGCTCACTGGATGCACATGACAAACAACCAATATAATTCTTAGTAGCAAAAAGGTAACAAGGAAGAAACTTACGGGATTGGCACCTAAGGGTTGTCCAGCCTGGGGAGAGCTAGAGTCCATCGACATTGCTGGGGCTTCTCTTTAAAAAGGAGAGAGTTGCAACACCGACGGATAGCTATGAGCTCTATGCAAGAACAACACAAGGACCAAAGGTTCAATTAAAGCAACATAGGCTAACAAGCGCTATTCCCAATTTTTAATTTTTTATCTTTCAAATTTTTTGTGGAGACATTAACAATATGAGTGAAAAAAAATAATATAAAAAAGGCACATTTGGAAAACTCTTTACAGTACATCATTTCAAAAATAGTTTATGTTCTTTCAAAACAACCAACCAAGAACATACATTGTCCATCACTGCAATCAATGGTCGCATCAATGTTCCATAAAATAGTTAAAATACAACTTATCATTCCAACAATGTTCCAACAAAATAAACATTTAGTGATCAATATGTATCAATGTTGTTTTCATCTACTATGACATACATGTACATATCTGCACATAGGGAAAATACATTTTCCATCACTGCAATCAATGGCCGCATCAATGTTCCATATAACACTTAAAATATAGATTATCATATCAAGAATGTCTCAGTATGTATCAACATTGTTTGCATCAAGTATGACATACATACATATCCGCACATAGGAGAAATAATGTGAAACACAACAAAACAAGGAATTTTTCATCACTGCGATGAATGGTGACATCAATATTCCATATAACATTTAAAATACAACCTGTCATTCCCTACATGCAAATATGTATGTATCTGTTGTTTTCTGGTGATGGCTGCAACATAATAAAATAGTTAATGTTATACAGTCTTTATTATTTTGCATAAGGCATTGTTGTTTATTGTTCTCTAGCTTTGGATACATTCCTTCATTATTAATAAGGTACAGGTGGGGAAAAAAAATTGTTTGCATGCATGGGTTAGGCATTGTGAATTCTTCTCTTTTGTGCATTTTTTCCATCTGGGTCACTGTTGAAACCAATTCATGAATTTATGGTTCATGTTTTGTGGTGAGTTACTGTGAATTCTTTTGTTTTTTTCCATTTTTCCCATATGGGTCGCTATTGAAACCAATATTTTCTGATTCATGGCTTCCATTTTGTTGCTATGGTTGCAACACAATAAAATAGTTAACGCTATACAATTTATGTTGAGCTCTACCTTAGGCTATATTGTTTCATTTTTGATAAGGTGCTGTTGAGAAGGCTATATTATTTCAATTTTTGATAAGGTGTTGTTGAGAAAAGACTATATTGTTTGTTAATATGAATATTGTTTGATTTATGCCTTTCATGTATTGCTTTTCCAACCATCACCCCATGCAAGAAAAATGAAATAACCTACAACCACCTTCACAAAATCTTGACAACAGGTGATCGAACTTGCACCTTCATAATAGCTCGCCATTGTGGCATAAACATTAATTGTTGTATGGCTTCGATGTAGTGGTGATAGTTGTATAGGAGCTCGCCATTGTGGCATCAACATTAATTGTTGTGTGGTTTCCATGTAGTGGAAATGGTTGTAATAACACTTGCCATTTTAAACCTCATAAAATATAGCGAAAGTCTACGCAATTTGTAATAAGGCATTGTTGGGTGTTGTTCTGTGGGTTTGCCTGCTATCAGAGCTGTGAGCCAAAACAACCAACTTTTCTAAAGGTATAAGTTAGATCACACAATTCAACACATGTATCAATATTTGCAGCTATTCTTATATATAATTGTGGACATGGTTGTTTGTATGTATACATCTACATATGCATATACATAAACATATATGTATGCAATTGAAATTTTTGAGTGCATACACCATGTTCATTCAAATGTGTGTAGATATATGTGTCTCTAATGCATCGCGGAGTAGTATCGCTAAAGCCACAGGTCAACAACCACCAATGCCTTATGAATAAGAACATGAACTATTTTGATACTTTGCAACCATCACCACTACACATAAGCCATACAACAATTAATGTTCATGCCAACCACCATCGGTGCTGCCACAATAGTGGTTTACACTTTCTGGGAGATCTTGATTTTGGCTAAAATCATTTTTAGAAAATATAATGATTTAAGCCTTGAAAAGTTCCATTTATAGGATTCCAATTGAAGAGAGTTTGATCAAACCACCTTAGACCAAGCTCCCTTGGATAGAACCCCGCTAATTTTAAACCATACCTATAACGAAGTCTCCTTTACACCTATCAAAATGCTGATAAAAAACCAATTTTGATTTACCTTTTGGGGGATCAAATGAATTCATTTAATTTGTTTTTTGTAAGTATGTAGTCCTTATTATAAGCTTCCAAAACAATATAATTTTAATTAAATTAAATTTTATTATAATATTTATTTTTTATTTCTTGTGAATGTAGGTTTTTCACTGAAAATCAAGCTCTCTATTTTGCACATGTGGAAAAATAGAAGATTATCAAGAAATTTTTTTAAAAATATGAGTGCACCAGATATTAAAGTCCTTGATCCAACAAAAAAAATTGAATTTCAATACATACAAAAAAAGTTGTGTTATATGGTCTTCCTTTGTCTGAAAGGGAAAACTATTCAATAAAAAACTATGAAACCAATTGGAAGCACTATATATCATAGTTACAAATCTAAATTCAAAAAATTATAACTTTATTCTTCATGGAAATTAAGTTATGTGTTATATGGTGAGTGTCACTCCTTAAAATGGTGTTTACTGAAAAAAATAGTTTTCAAAGGAGATGCACAAAGAAGTGCAATCTAATTCAATTTTTTTTTTAAAAAAATATTTAGAATTTACAAAAAAATGTCACAAATCACTAGTTTACATAATCTTCAAATTCCTCATGGTTTAGCTACTATAGATGTTTGAAAGTGAAGATTTAGTTAGAAAAAATCAGTTCAATGTCCAGTTTGGCCAAAAATTGCAAACCAGTATTGTGGGATCACCCCCATTTTAATTTTGATGGTCTTCTCTATTGGCTTTCCAAACTGTATTAAGTCCAATAAGAAACATCGGCTTTAGCATTGGTGATAGTGGTGGCCAATGTATCTTGTTGCTTGGTTTGCATTTGGTGGCGATGGTTTTGCATGGGTTTGTTATTATGAATTTTTTGTGTTTTGTGGGTTTTTCCATCTAGCCGATGTTCTAAGCAATGTTGTTTTATTTATGGCCTCTATTTTTTGGTGATGGTTGCAACACAATAAAATAGTTAATGTTATACAATTTATGTTCAAGTTTTTCCTTCTTTTTTTGTGTGCCATATAATTTTCCCTATGTACAAATATGAATATTTGTGAAATTAGATGTAGCGAACATTCATATGTACGACAACCTGTATATTAAGTGTAATAAAAAACATTGATATCACCATTGAATACGCTAGTGGACAATGTATGCATGCCTGCCACAAAATGACAAACTATTTTACTATTGTTTCGTTTATGGCCTCCGTTTCGTGGCGATGGTTGCAACACAATAAAATAGTTAATATTATACAATTTATGTTGTTTTTCCTTCTTTTGTTTTGTGCCAGTTAATTTTCCCTATGTACAAATATCTATATTTGTGAAAATAGATGCAGACAACATTCATATGTACATCAACCTATCTATTAAGTGTAATATATTTTTTTTCTCACCATTGAATATTCTCATTGACAATGTATGCATGCCTTCCACAAAATAGCATAAACTATTCTATGAATTCGACAAGTTTTAAATGTTAGGTCTGGAAAACCAGAATAGAACATATCAATCAATAACAAAAATAGGTATGTACCTTTGAGTCATTCTAATATGCAATAGTTGAATCATGAAAATATTATTATAAGTAAAACTAATAACATCTTTTTGATTGAACCTTATGGTCCTTATTCTCAAATTCCATGATTAAATATTTGACCCTTAGCACCTTGTTATTCCAATTAAGTATCATATGAATCATGAAACATTATTTAGCTAGGTAAACAAAACATTCGCACTCAACAAGGTCTAGATTCTCTATATTTAATATTCTCACATCCCATGTATCAGTGTTTCCTCTTATAAAATGATGAATTTATGATGTGTGGGATTATGTCAAACCTGTACATCTTTATCAAAAAAAAATAAAGAAGAACATTAGGCCATGTTGTATTCAAAAGTAAGGAATAATTTTGCTTGATGACCATGGAATGAAGATCGTTCTTCATTTGCCTCAGTCAATAAGCCCAAATCACAACAAACTTTTTAAAATAGTGGATTAGATGGGCATAACTAGAAAAAAAAGAACTCACAACAAACACATGCATTTAACTGGTTATATATTAAAACAATAGACAATAACTTTTAATGTTTAACAAAAAAAAGATACACTTCTTTTCTTTTGTATTGTTTATGTCGCTTATAGTTTTGTTTTGCTTTTAGTGTATCTTCCTCATTTTATTTTATGTTGTTTGGTTATATAGTTATGTCACCCTATTTAACACATGTATCAGTATTTACAACTGTTAAATTGCCTTGCAACCATCAACACCACATAGAAAGCACAAATGAAACAATATTTGTTTCAACGGTGCTTCATCAAAAATGAAACAATGTAGCCAAAGCCACATAACAACAATTGACAATGCCTTGCAGATAACAACATAAACTATATAACATGCACTATTTAATTGCATTTAAAAAATGAAACAATATAGCCAAAGCTAGAGAACAATGGTCAATAATGCATTATGGAAAACAACATAAACTGTATAGCGTTGCAACCATAACCAAAAAATGGAAGCCTTAAATGAAACAATAATGGTTTCAACAACAACCTAGAAAATTATTTATTGAACAATACCTTATTAGAAACAATTATATACACACATAAAAATATAAAATAATGAACACCAATTATGCAGATATAAGAGTATGTGGCAATCACACTAGACAATAAGCAAGCAACCATATTGATATAAAAAACTTGACATATCTATATATAGATAAATGCATTACCTCAAAGATACATGTAGGAAATGCATATTCAAACATACACACACACACCTTAAATGAAACAATAATGGATTCAATAGCAACCTAGGAAATTCTATTTTTCAACAACACCTTATCAAAAAGGAAGCAATATAGCCAAAGCTATAGACTAACAACCAACAATTCCTTATGGATAATAGCATAAACCCTATAACATTTACTATTGTATTGCGAATTGAATATGAAACAATATAGCCAAAGCTAGAGAACAACACTCAACAATGACATATAAACATTCAAAATAGCGAACACCAATTGTGCAAATATAAGAGTATGTGGCAATCGAGACAAACAAGAAGCAAATAACTATATTGATATTAAAAATTGGACATATATATAGAATACATGATCTCAAAGATACATGTACAAAATGCATATACAAACATACACACACACACCCTAAATGAGACAATAATGGTTTCAACAACCTAGGAAATTATTTTTTTAAACAACACCTTATCAGAAACGAAATAATAAAGCCAAATCTATAGACCAACAGTCAACTATGCAACCACATAAACTGTATAGTGTTGCAACCATAACCACAAAATAGAAGCCTTAAATGAAACAATAATGGTTTCAACAGCAACCTAGAAAATTCTTTATTGAATAGTACCTTATCGAAAAAAACCATATACACACATATACACCCACACATACATATAAACATTAAAAATGGTGAACATCAATTATACAAATATAAGTGTATGTGGCAATCCAACCAAACAAGAAGCAAACAACCATATTGATATAAAAAACTCGACATATATATATATATATATATAGATAAATGCATTATCGCAAAGATACATGTAGAAAATGCATATTCAGACATACACACTCACACCTTAAATGAAATAATAATGGCTTCAACAACAACCTAGGAAATTCTATTTTTCAACAACACCTTATCATAAAGGAAACAATATAGCTAAAGCTATAGACTAACAATCAACAATGCCTTATGGATTACAACATAAACCCTATAACATTTACTATTGTATTGTGAATCGAATGTGAGACAATATAGAAAAAGTTAGAGAAAAACACTCAACAATGACATATAAACATTCAAAATAGTGAACACCAATTGTGTAGATATAAGAGTATGTGGCAATCAAGCCAGACAAGAAGCAAATAATTATATTGATATGAAAAATTAGATATATCTATATATAGATAAATGCATGACCTCAAAGATACATGTACAAAATGAATATATAGACATACACACTCACACCCTAAAGGAGACAATAATGATTTCAACGACCTAGGAAATACTTTTTTTCAACAACACCTTATCAGAAAAGAAACAATATAGCCAAAGCTATAGACCAGCAGTCAACAATGCCTTATGGATAACAACATAAACTCTATAACACTTACTATTGTATTGCGAATCAAATATGAAACAATGTAGCCAAACCCATAGAACAACACTCAAAAATTCCCTATGGAAAACAACACAAACTCTATAACATTAACTTTTTTACTGTGTTGTAACCATTGACACAAAATGGAAGCCACAAATGAAACAATATAAATTGTATAGCGTTGCAGCCATCACCACAAAACAAAAGCCTTAAATGAAACAATAATGGTTTCAACAACCTAGAAAATTCTTTCTTGAACAACACCTTATCGGAAATGACCATATACACACATACACACCCACACATACATATAAACATTCAAAATAGAAAACAATGGTTGTGGAGATATAAAAGTATATGACATTCAAACCAGACAAGAAGCAAATAACTATATTGATATTAAAAGCTGGACATATCTATATATAGATAAATGCATGACCTCAAAGATACATGCATAAAATGAATATACAAACATACAGAAAAAGGAAGCCATAAATGAAACAATATAGCCTAAACTAGAAAACAACAATCAACAATGCCTTATGCAAAACAACATGAATAGAATAACATTAACTATTTTATTACATTGCAACCATCCCCACAAAATAGAAGCCATAAATGAAACAGTATATAGCCTAAGTTAGAGAACAAAAATCAACAATGCCTTATGCAAAACAACATGGACTGCATAACATTAACTATTTTATTACATTGTAACCATCCCCACAAAATGTAAGCCATAAATGAAAGAATATTGGTATCAATGGTCACCCAAATGGGAAAACCTGCAAAACACAAAAAATCACAGTAACAAACCCATGCAAAACCATCGCTACAAAAGCTGAACCACAAATCAAACAATATTGGTTTCAACAAACTATATTATCTTTTTTCAATAGAACCTTATCGAAAAGGAAACAATATAGCCTAAGCTAGAGTTCACAACAATCAACAACACCTTATGGAAAAAAAACACAAACTATATAAGATTAACTATTTCATTGCATTGCAACCATCACCACAAAATGGAAACCATAAATGAAACAATATAGCCTAAGCTAGAGAACAACAATCAACAATTCCTTATGGAAATCAAATAAACTGTATAATGTTAACTATTTTATTGTGTTACAACCATCACCAGAAAACATAAGCCATAAATGAAACAATATATTGGTTTCAATAGTGACCTAGATGGAAAAACCCACAAAACACAAAAATCTTATAGTAACAAACTGATTCAAAACCTTCACCACAAAACACGAACCATAAATGAAACAATATTGGTTTCAACAGTGACACAAATGAAAAAACCCACAAAAAACACATGAATTCATAGTAACAAACTAATGCACAAACAAACAATATTGCCTTCCACCCATCACAACTACACATAAACCATAAACAATATTGGTTTCAACAGTGACCCAAATAAAAAAACCCACAAAAAACACATGTATTCATAGTAACAAACCAACACAAAAACAAACAATATTTCCTTCCACCCATCACGACTATATGGAAACCATAAATGAAACAATATAGCCTAAGCTACAAAACAACAATCAACAATGCCCTTTGGAAAATAACATAAACTATTTTTGAAGTACTCTAGAAAGGGTTTTTTCAATATGCACTTCTTCCCGCTTGCTTCAAATGCACCTCTTCCCACTTGCTTTCTTTCCATTCCCTTCTTTCTCCACCACTTGCAAAAAATGGGGAAAAAATTATCACAACCAACACTTTTGTGCTTGAACCAACAATTTTGTTGTTCTATGTACTTCTCTTGAACTCTTAGGGTTTTTCACCTAAAAGGAGAGGGATACACCCCAAAAAATATGGTGGTTCACTAAAACTAAGGTATGCATTATGTACTTATGAGTAAATGCAATGATCTAGATGCAGCTAATTGATAAAATTGTTTGATTATGAATGCAAAATTAATGAAATGTGCAATGTTTGAAAACATAGTGTGATATGTAGAAATGGACTAGAAACATAAACAAATGCAAAAAAAATTAAATGATACTGAATAGAGTACACCTGGAGATAAAATGCTGATGCTGAAAGATTCTAGAATCTAACAGAAATCACTATTGATGACTAGTGGGACTCATTTGCCATTGATGGCAAATCAGTCTTGCTTCTGGTAAACTTTGCTAGAATTGGTTTTTGATTGTCAGGAACTGAATTCTAATGAGATCAAATTTTCCATCCTGTAGGTGGGACTCATTCGCCACTGATGATGAATTATTCCTCCTACAAAATTTTGCAAATTCAGGGGTCAATTCTATAGGTCCAAATTTGTGTTTGTATTCTTGTTGGGTTGACAGAGTCAAATCTGCAAAAAATAGGATGAATATTGTCTCCAAGCTTGAATTAGGGTTTACTTGACTTGAATCACTTTGATGACTTGTTGACCACTTTCCAACACCTATTTCTTTGACAAATCTACCTACAAGACCTACAAACACACATGCAAAGAGGGGAAAAATAGTTAAGGGTTAGAGTATAGGGATTTTCCTTGGTCAAATCCCACTTTGGTAATCAAACCCTTGATAACGAAATGAAATGAAAACAAGAAAGGAATGATGAATAAACAACATGAAAGTGTCCTAAACTCACCAAAACCTTATTGTTGAAGTCTGAAGATATGTCAATGGTTGCTCCAAGATGCTTGATAATTGCTTGATTGAAGGATGCAATAATGCTTGAATGAATGTATGAGATGATTAAATGAATATGATGAATGGGGGTTAAAATGGATGGAAAAACACTTATTTATACACACTTATGCCCTAACAACCAAAAAATACATCACAGGCCAACATAAGGTCTTAATGAATAAAATCCCAAAGAAATTTGAACTTATTTGGAATTTTGTGCCAAGAGGCACTCATTCGCTACCCATGGAAAATGGGTCCCACTCTAGGCTTGCAAGTGGGTGTCACAAATTAAGTTGTATTTAATGTTGTTTGTTGGGTTTGTATTCAAAAATACACTTAAATAAGGCCTATAAGTGAATAAAAGGGCCAAATAAAGCATAAGAAAGGTGTAAATAGTGGTGACAAGCCTAGAAAAGCATGAAATCTTGTTACAAGACTTTACAACACTTTAAAATAAGACTTGACATGGAATAAAAAGGGAATATTTAGATGAATTATAATAAGAAGAGTCTAGAAAAGTGTAGAAATGTGTTACAACACTTCACAACACCTTCACAAGACATCATAATTTGAATATTCAAGACCTAATGTGAATGTTTAAGTTACATTGCAACATTAAATCTAAGAAAAATAGGTCAAGCATCACAGGAAAAAGACCTAAATAACCATGAAAATATCCAAATATCCATTTCCTATGGTACATTTAGCCCCTACTTTAGTGAGAGGATGAACATGCTTCAAACTCACACTAAAGTAGTCATGCATATCGAGAGGGATCCAAATACACTTATGCTAGCAGGATGAAATGACAATGATCAAGAGGGATGATAAAGCCCCCTGGATGAAGATCCCATGGAACAATAAACATAAGAACAAAGGAACACACATGTGAAAGAAAGAAAAGGAAGCGAAAAAGGAAAAGTTGGATCAAGCTTCGATCATTTGTTCAGCTAGTTGTGAATCAGATCTAGATTGTTTGTCTGAAAAAGAAAATGCATACTCAGTTTGGGGCAATGGAACTCATGGCTATCTACTGGGTGAGAAGGCCCAAAAGGTGAGAAATATACACTCAAGTGGTATGCACTCACAAACACATAGGTGGCTATGGGGAAAGTTGTGTTGTGGAATGGGCTTCCCGCTCAACCATATCAAAGTTATACCTCCTGATAACTTTAATAAGGTGCCACAAAGGAAAATGTCAGTTCGTGCTTCATGAGACAAGCAAAGCTATGTATGCTTAGAACTCATGAACAAATAAGATTGTACCACAGGGGTGCAAGCTGTGTTATGCAAGGTGGCCATATAAATGTAGAATTTAAAGTGAAAAAGAAATGTTCAAATGAGTCTTGTTTAGTTCATGCAAGGTCTATCACTTAGGGAACATTGTGTCTAATGTCTCCAAGAGAGGACCAATCAAAGAATAGAAAATTCTCAACTTAGGGGATGTAGTGCATTTCATCAAGCCATCAAGAGGAATGTAATATGCTAAGATAGATTACACTTATGAAAGAAATCACACCCAATGCCATCCACAAAGTGACAAACACATCATATGAAGTAACAAGGCTACACTAAGAACCAAGAAAAAGGAAAATGAAAAATGAATAATGCCAATGTATGCCCCCACTTTAAAGGAATTGCTACACACCATTATGTGAGAAATTACTTTAAAGTAGCAAAATAAAAATGCAAAAGGAAACAATACATGAGAGCCAACTTGAAAAACCCCTATTCCAAGTCATACATTTTCAAGTAAGGCTGCATCATGCGAGAGAAACAGAAAAATAAAAGGAGAGAGGGTTTCCCCCAAGAAGGAAAACACCAAACACATAAGGGATCTATGGATTTGGGGTCAATATGTTCATTGCTACAATGTTTTGTAAAGAGCTCAAAACTGTCATCATTCGCCAAATACATAGCATTGGAAGAATGACACAAAGAGAGCGAAAACAAAAGAAAAATAAGATCCGTTTTGGGTCAACATGGAAGAGACGTTACAGTCTCAATGCTTTGCATCATCCCCAAAAGGAAAACAAAAGTGAAAAGAGAACAAAAAGGAAAAAGAAAAGGGACCAATTGGGTCAACATGGAAGAGACATAGGACATCTCAATCCTTTGCATCATCCCCAAAAGGAAAACACAAAACAAAAGAGAAATAAAAGGAAAGGACCTTTTGGGTCAACATGGAAGAGACATTGCAGTCTCAATTCCTTGTGTCATCCCCAAAAAGAAAAAATGCAAACATTTAGGAAAAGGAAAAGGGGTCCTTGTGGGTCAACATGAAAGAGACATTTTAGTCTCAATACCTTGCATCATCCCCAAAAGGAAAACACAAAACAAAAGTGAAAAAGAAAATAGAAAGACATTTTGGGTCAACATGGAAGAGACAAGGCATCTCAATGATTTGCATCATCCCCAAAAGGAAAACACAAAACAAAAGAGAAAAATAAAATAGAAAGACCTTTTGGGTCAACATGGAAGAGACATAGGGTGTCTCAATGCTTTGCGTCATCCCCGAAAGGAAAACACAAAAAAAAGTGAAAAAGAAAAGAGAATGTATGACATATAGAAGAATAGAGAGAAAAATAGAGGAAGTGCACAAAGATAAGGAGAACATCAAACACACATTATGGGGGAATATGATATGCACATACACAAGAAATTGTAAAAGGCTAGTAATGCAAATGCAAGTCAACCATTAATCGAGGTAGTGGCTTCTCAATCTCAAGTGGTATAAGCGGAAGGGAAATAACACAATTAAGAGACAAGGACAAATGAATTACTAGGACAAAGCTAACAACTTTGTGCCCCCAGTGAGTGTAAGGTAAGAATGAGCCAAGATGGATGATGGGAAGGATCATGCAATAGTGAGAATGGAGAATTCTACAACTTTTGCATGATGAGGAGATTTGGTTTAGGGAATTATAAGATGATAGGATAACAACCGATATTAGTGAAGTGATACATTTCAGTATGTCCTTCAATGTCTGGCATTCATCAGTGTGGTGTCCAAGAGTACGATGGTATTTGCAATATGGTATGTTAGAATCTTTAGGACATATTACCAACCTATTCATAGGTGGTAATAGAACAAGACCTCTATTTAAAAGAATTTGGAGTTTCCTTTCACATTTAGGTGGTGGATGGAGATGAAACTTGAGTTTTTTCAATTTGTAAGTTTGTTTGCATTTACTAGATTCACCTTTTTCATGGATTGAAGGGGGAAGAGGACCCACAGAGATCCTAATGTATCCTTGCTATTGGAATCATCTACGGGTTGTTCACGTGGAAGGAGAACGTTCAAGTCAGGAGGGGAATCAAAGATCACTGTGCCATCATCCCGAAGTCTCCAATATTCAAAAGGAGGTGTGTTGTCATGAGGAGGATCTTGATATCCTAATATTGTTGTGTTTTCTTCTATTGGTTTTTTGTTCTAAAAGTTGGTGAATGTCATGTTCAGTTGTTGTATCATAACCTTGTTTTCTTAAGATAGTAAAACCTTTTCCATATGTTTCTTCAAGATTGATTGGTGTGTTGGTAACTTTGTTATCATAAAATGGTTGAGGATGTGGTTGTTTAGAGGAACTAGGTCCACCTATTGAAGGGAAATTAGGTCCTTTGTTTATTTCAAGATGTAGGTATCCAAACATGTCAGGAGGTGAAATAATAGGAAGATCTTGTGACTTCATGGATGGATAAAAGGTTGCATTGGTTTCAAGGTTGTCAAGGCATGAATTTAAGAACTTATTCATGCTATCATAATATTCTCCAATGATGTCAAAAACACGAGGAGGACAATCATGAGAAGTTGAAGGAGCATGAGGAAGCTCAAGGTCATTAGGATCACAACCAAAAGCACAATTTGACATGTCCACTAAGGATTTTAGTGAATTCCAAAGCTTATTAAAGCAAAAAGCCATGATGAAAGTAAACTAATATACAAGAAAGAAGATAAAACAAAAAATCTAGAAAGTATGATAGAAAGTAATAGTAGAATACTATAATGCAGAAAATGCCTGAAAATGCAGTTCAAAATGTGTAACTGGATTGATTTGCCTAGGGTGGTGAATGAGTCCAGGGGTGGATTTTTTTGTGTTTTTTTCAAAAAATTTAAAGTGATTTTTATGCTTTTCAAATGCAAAATGAAGATGCAAATACATAATTTGAGTATTTGGAATGTTTTAAGGTGAAAAAATGAAATCTATATGAGATCTTCACTAATGCAATTTTGTAAGTCCTAGGATGAAAAACAATGCAAAAAGCTAATGCTATGAGTTATAGGATGTAAATGCAATGAAAATTAGAAAGATGATGTTCAATATGCAGGTTCACCAAAATGAACCAACAATTTTTGTTGTTCTATGTACTTCTCTTGCACTCTTAGGGTTTTTCACCTAAAAGGAGATATAGACCCCAAAAACTATGGTGGTTCACTCAAACTAAGGTATGTATGATGTAATTATGACTAAATGCAATGATCTAGATGCAGTTAATTGATAAAATTGTTTGATTATGAATGCAAAATTAATGAAATGTGCAATGTTTGAAAACATAGTGTGATATGTATAAATGGACAAGAAACATAAAAAAATGCAAAAAAGAATTAAATGAGACTAAATAGAGTGCACTTGGAGATGAAATGTTGATGCTGGAAGATTTTGGAATTTGACATAAATCATTGTTGATGACTTGTGGGACTTATTTGCCACTGATGTCGAATCAGTCCTACTTCTGGTAAACTTTGTCGGAACTGGTTTATGACTGCCAGGAACTAAATTATGATGAAATAAAATTTTCCAGCCTATACATGGGAATCATTTTCCACTGACGGTGAATCAATCCTCCTCCAAAAATCTACAAATTTAGGGGTGAATTTTGTAGGTCTAGATTTGTGTTTGTCTTCTTATCAGGTTGATAGAGTCAAATCTTCAGAAAATGAGTTAAATATTATATCCAAGCTTGAATTAGGGTTTACTTGACTTGAATCACTTTGATGACTTGTTGACCACTTTCCAACTCCTATTTCTTTGACAAATCTACCTACTTGAGACCTACAAACACACATGAAAAGAGGGGGAAAATGGTTAAGGGTTAGAGTATAGGGATTTGCCTTGGTCAAATCCCACTTTGGTAATCAAACCCTTGATAAAGAAATGAAATGAAAACAAGAAAGGAATGATGAATAAACAACATGTAAGTGTCCTAAACTCACCAAAACCTTATTGTTGAAGTCTGAAGATATGTCAATGGTTGCTCGAAGATGCTTGATAATTGCTTGATTGAAGGATGTAATTAAGCTTGAATGAATGTATGAGATGATTAAGTGAATATGATGAATGGGGGTTAAAATGGATGGAAAAACACTTATTTACGGACACTTATGCCCTAACAACCCAAGAATACAACATCACAGGCCGACATAAGGTCTTAATGAATAAAAAACCAAAATAAATTTGAATTTATTCTAAATTTTGTGCTAAGAGGGACTCATTCACCACCCATGGCAAATGGGTCCTACTCTAGTCTTACAAGTGGGTGTCAGGAATTAAGTTGTATTTAATGATGTTTGTTGGGTTTGTATTAAAAAATACACTTAAATAAGGCCTATAAGTGCATAAAGGGGCCAAATAGAGCATAAGAAAGGTGTAAATAATAGTGACAAGCCTAGAAAAGCATGAAATATTGTTACAAGACTTTACAATAGTTTAAAATAAGACTTGATAAGGAATAAAAAAGGGAATATTTAGATGAATTATAATAAGAAGAGTCTAGAAAATTGTAGAAATGTGTTGCAACACTTCATAACACCTTCACAATACATCATGATTTGAATATTCAGGACCTAATGTGAATTTTTAAGTTACATTGCAACATTAAATCTAAGCAAAATAGGTCAAGCATAACAAGAAAAAGACATAAATAACCATGAAAATTTCCAAAGATCCATTTTTGTATGGTACAGTACTACGGTTGCAACCATTGTCCCATGTAAAAAACACAAAGTAACCTCCACCCACCTTCACAAAAATTCCACAATGCATAATCACAGTTGCATCTTCACAAAAGTTTTCCCTCCTCACCCATAGCTTTGATACAAGCTAAAGCCATAGAACAACATCCAACAATGCCTTATAAAAAATTGTGTAGACATTCGCTATATTTTCTGAGGATTTAAAAGGCAGGTGTTACTTACAACCATCGCCAATACACATAAACCATACAACAATTAATGTTGATACTATCCACCGTTTAATTTCATTGGCCTTCTCTATCGGTGCACCAAACACTTTTAATTAAAAAATAAAAAAACCTCTGCCACCTTTTTCCCGACTAGTAGCATGACGTCGGAAAGATTAAAAAATGAGAAGGTTGATGAAAATTCCAGCCAAAATTCACAAATATAGCTTGTCGGCTAATAAATAGAAGTCGCCAACAACTTAAAAGAGGGTGAGATAAAGATAAAATGGGTGGGATAAAGACACTAAAGACTTGATTATTTATTGGAATATCAAAGACAATATTATTATAAATAATGTTAATAAAATGAAATCTAACATCTTCATGAAGTTAAACAAAATATTAAATGAAATTGAAATTATTTGATATATTACGAAGATATTATTAAATCTAATTTGACTAGTTTCATTTTTTAGTAAATTGTGACATTGGCCATTCTTGTATATATTGATATAAAAAATAAAATAACTATATGTATGTAACTCAACAATAGGTTTGTCATTCCATTATAGAAACCTCTTGGTTTGGAAGCTATTGTATTTCCTATTCCTATAAGGACTAAGTAAACAAAAATAATTCACAACTTATTATAAGTAGAGAGGCATATCTAAAAAAATAGATTATCATTGAAAATTAACTAAAAGCCAAACTTTGTTACTACTACCCATAGCTAATTCTATTTGGCTCAATCCTTTTCTAGGTAATTTGGATCCTCTTGAGAAAAGCTTTTATCCACATCTCTTGTGGTTGATATACACTACCATTCTTGTATCTATAAATAATTAGTCGAGAGGCTACATATAGTGTGAGATTTGAGCCTGAAATAAGTCTCATGCCTGCAAACCATTGTTGAGTCATCAGAAAATAAGTTTTAGGTTTGTTTAATGGTAAACCAGCTGCCATTTAATAGTAAAAGCCTCTAAAATATCAGGGGAAAGCCTCCAAAATCTCACTTATTAAATAAAAGCAGATAAATATTGATTTTTCAACTGGATGAGAACATTCTATTTCTATTTGCAATGGTTTTTGTCAATTTGATGACAACCTTTTTTTAATTTTTTTATTTGCATTGCTTTATGTTTTAAATTGGTATGCAAATATTTCAAAATCAGATAATACTTAATTTCTGTAAAGAAAATAAATAAATTTGTCAATGTTTATTTCATTCCATTATTTGGCACTTATGATTAATTGTTTAATCCAACCACATACAAATAGAATTTGCAACACATGACATCCGCAGACACTCATGTACAAACACATACTCTCTAACATATTAACATACATATAATTTCCTATAAATGTAATCCTTAAATTTTTATAGACGTAATCCTTGAAGCTCCTTTTAAGTGCGAGTGCTAGTTACTGTAAACTGTGTTTTATTTATATTATTTTGTGCTAAGCCTCCTGGCCTACTGTTTGTTGTCGAAGCTCACCGAAATTTATGTGAACCTTATTATTTCTTTTTCTATCGCTATTGTATCTGTGGATTATTTTTAAAGAATCTAATCACATTACTGCTGCTTCTTGGATTTAACAAAACGTCATGTGAAATAGCTGCTAAATTGCAAAAAGCATTTTCTAGTTGAGAATTATGTGGTGGAAGAGAAGCGTGAGGTTTTTGTACACGTTAAATAAAAACTCTAGCAAAGAACCTTTCAAAAAATAAACTGTTATAATATGGAAACCCAATGTATAAGATATAATAATGAATTTCCCATTGAAGGTTCGTAGGGTTACAATTTTTAATTTAATTTTAATTATTGTTGGTTATGAATTTGGAGCATGCACAGAGATTCGATAATTTATTGAAGACTCCTACAACTGCAACAGACAATGGAGGAGTGCTATAAAAAAAAAATAGAACCAACTAAATGTAAGGACTGGTTGTTTATGGTTTTAATATTTATTGCAGTATAAAGGAATGGAGTAGAATTATCGGTTTCAGATAAATTTATCGTTATCAATTCACCGTCAGAAATTCATCATCATGACATATTCATCATATATACAGTTCATCACCAGCAATTCATCGTCATGGTATATTCACCGCATATACTTTTTTGAGTGCTCTTGGCCACTTAAATATTGAAAAATATATATGTGGTGAATATACCACGGTGCTGAATTGTTGGAGGTGAATAGTATATGCGATGAATACGTCACGACGATGAATTGCTGACGATGAATTGTTAGGTGATGAATTTTCCTAAAACCAGAATCATCATGCATAAATATCTCTAAAAAATCTTTACTCTTTATTTTAACTCTTCACTTCAAACTTAGTTTATCACCCTTATTTTAATGTTCTGAAGTGACTAACTTCAAGGTGAAACAGACAACCAATTCAAGAACACCTGTAATATTTATTTATGCAAACAACTTTTCACTGGAGATCATCAGTTGTGAATCTAACCCAAAACAAATCATATCCCCGCAATCATTTCCTATTCAGAGTCAACACACATGTTCTTTTGCAGCAGTATTAAAATTCAGCAGCTTTATAGAAACAAAAGAAAGAAGGCTTTTTCTATAATCACCAGGGATCTCATGGAATTGTTTATAGGTATCTCATGGAATTATAAAAATCTGAATCAAAAGTTGGTTGATCTCAACTCAACTAAAGAACATTTCAGCTTTTTGTGACAGTGACAGTCTCTTGCGTATGAAATGAGGTATCCATAGAATAAAGAAGTGTAGTTGAGTTTGTCGTTAGAGAAGCAGGTAAATGTGGAACAAGGGTTGGTTAAAGCATGGGCTTGACTTGCAGCTAGAGCAAACTGCACGCCTCTTCCAAACTCTCAACTAAAAATTATGTGGGTATTATTCGTGATACCCTCCAATTGCTTAGATAGACTATAGTAACCCGTATCTACCAATTCTGAAATATAGTATAGATATTATGACGTTGACTTGATGAGTGTGACGTGAGCAACATTGTAGTCCGTTAAACCTTCTGCCACCATTTTTTTTCAAATCAAGCTTAACCAGAATCATTTTAGTAATTTGGCATCTGAACATGGTCGAAATATAGAGGGTTAACTATTGCAAAGGAGCCTCTGCATGGAGAAGATTGGTGAGCTTAAAATAAGGTTTTTTAAATGTTTGTTATGTCTTATAGATGATATGTAGAGGATTTTTGTGGTTATTCGTGCTACCGGCAGGATGTTTTATTGGTTTGTAGAGTTTATTCTCTTTATAAACTTAATTTATCCATTGCTTAATCACTAGCAAGGAACTGTATTATTAAAAGTCAGCTTACTTTATTCCCTATATTTTATCTAGGCTTGTATGGAAAGTTTATGATCTGATATTAAATGCTTTTTAAGTTATCGAGACATCGAAGAGCTCTCTCAATCACTCACAGCGGTTGAAATTAAGGAACTTGTGATTTGGTTGTACAGGTCGCTTCTCTTGAATTGGACGAGAATAATTTGTAAGATTCTTTATTTTAATCTCTTCAAAAATTCTATCAGCTTAATATATCTTTCTTTCTAATTTGTTTGAAGTGGACTAGAAGAAATGTTTGAGGAAAGTTTCAATTGTAAAATAATATTTATAGTTAAATAAAAGTAAACTTGAAGGGAAGAAAGATGTTTGAGGAGATATTAAAATTTTATAGTAGGAAAGTATAAAAGAAAAATATAAAGAAGAGATAATAGGATTTATAATAGAAATATAAAACTATGATAAATAATTATCAGGATTATATAAGATTTCATGTGAGTATGTTTTATATAAAGATCAGTTTATCAAAACGATAATATTTGAAATTATGATCTGTGGTTTTGAAATAGGAGTTTTTACTATTTTATTAAGCATGTCATAAACATAAAAATATTCACTAGTTATTTTTATTCAAAATAAAAAAGAAACATACTTTTGACTATTGAACTATTGCATCTTCATTTTTCAGTCTAAATTTGACTTTGTAGTTGTTTCTTATTTGCTTTATGAGGTTCAATGACTTTGGTAAAGAGTTTGGGCCCATTCAAAAAAGCTCACTTTTTATTCTTAAAAAGACTATTTCTTCTTTAAGAAAAATAGTATTAATCCATCCACCTACCATGCACCCACATGAATGGGTTTGGTGTAAATCTACATCCCTTCACATAAATAATTTTGATTTTGTATTTAAATTTTCTTAAAAAGTATGTACTATATTTAATGAAGTTGGATTAATAATCTTTCATAGATTTCAAAGTTCAAGAAAATGTTTCATAAAGTAACATAAATAAATCATAGCCAAAAGAATAAGTGTGACAAAACATTAGAATTATATTTTAAAATTCATTAAATGATCACCTACTTATCTCATTTGTTAATTATTTGATTTAACACTTACAACTAAACTTACCTTCATCTTAAATATAATATAATTTTATTCCTCTATAATCATAACATTAATATAATATATTTTTAACATTCAACATTTTATCCCATAAATATAATACTTTTTGTATCCTAATTTTTAAATATATAGCCCATTATTAATCATTTCAACTACACATTTCTTTCTTCTCAAATCCAACTTCTTTAAATTCCTTTAAATGCCATCCCATAACTTTGCTTTCAACCTTCTATTCCATAAGCCTTAGATTATTCAGAATAGATTACTTGAATGAATCTCTCCATTGAAATCTCTAGAAGAGATAGATTTTCAGTAATTACAACTGTAAAAGCTTTTAAATGTAGCAACAAGTCCATTGCTTTCTGTAACTGTCACTGAAGTTAATATTTTGTCCATACTAAGCTGTAGCTAACATTCTGATCTCTTGGTAGGATTATTAGATATATTTCTGGCATGCAGCAACCTCCACAGAGTTGGCTATTCCACAAAGTACAGTCCTTAAAAACCCCTATAACAGGTAAGTGGTGGATTTTTTTTTGGCCGTTAAACTGGATTTCTTTTTTGGACGTTCATTAAAGTAGTGCAGATTCATTCCAGAGAGCTTAGACTGAATGTACGCCATCCAATACAATGACTTTTTACAGCTAATTTGTGCTATATAAATAATTATTGTTTTTACGTACATGATGTGATATGAGAATTGTTTTATAGAGAAATAAGTTTCAAATTCAAGTAATAACAAGAAAAACTGAAATGTATGTTCTGGTAGCGGTCACCATCTATTTCTCTTTTCCAATAAAATTTTCTAAGTGACTAAAATTACTATTTTATGAATGATGTAGAGTCATTCAACTTTATTGGTTTTTTTTTTCAATTACTCAAATATGAATCGGTTAAATAATTGACATCATTTTACATCCTGTTTATTTTTAAAAGTATTAATATTATCTCACAAAAATTTAGTTTTTTATATATATTCAATTATTTAATATCTAAAAATAATTCTAATCAATAATTTTTTTTATTAAATTTTACTTACTTTATTTTGAACAACATTTATTTAAAAAATATTATAAGAAATTTTAAACACATCTATTTAAATGATACTATGATATATTTTGGGCTGTTTGGTGTGTCTAGATAGATATATTAAGTTATTTTTCTCTACAAATTTATATTTAAAGGAAGAATGACAATTCCTACAAGATGAAAACAAAATTGATTTCATTTATATTTTATATATTTGTATTTATATTTATTATTAACTATTAATGTCATGCTTTTTTTTTTGTATTAGAAATAGTTTATCAAAATAGTTACATTTCATCTGATATCACAGAGTTTCAATTTGAATAAAAACCTAATATATGGTTAAGCTTTAGAACACACAGTCTATCTTATAAGCTAGTGTTGTAAATACCTTCTATACTAGTTACAAAATGGTAGTTACAAAATGCACAGATAGTGCCATACAACCATTACATGATTATAGAAACAAGAATTAAACATTATATATGCCATCTGGCAATAGACTCCTGATAGGAGTAAAGATGTTGATTAAAGTGAACTAAAAGTAGGTTATTCATTGCATCTCTTGTTTCCTTCTTCAATATCCCCCATCCAGGCTCTTTAGAAAACACTAAGACATTGGACCTTACCTCTTCAACATCCTGCATGACTTCTTCATTCATTTGGGGCCTTGCTCGATGGACTTCTCTTGGCCTTTCTGCATTCCCACTTGTTACTTCATTAAACACCCTTTAGAGCTCTCTCAGTGCCCTAAGGAAGGTCTCCGAGTCTTCATGATTATGATGCCAAGTATGCTCATATTTGACCTCATTCGTATTCACCATCAATGTGCCATCTCCAATCAACCTCATGAATTTGGCCATTGAAATCTCCATGGTGATAGTGACCTATAAAGAAATAAAGAGAAAGGTGAGTCTTTTTTAAGACTTAGTAAGTGCTCTCCTACAACCCTTGAATTTATCCTCATTCCTTGCTTTCCAAATGTGTCATAGGATCTTAGTAGACATCCTAGAGTTCTACAAACATTGCATATATCTACATCAGTGAGATTAACTTTGAAAGGAAATTTTTGTAAAAGAATAAGCCATCTGAAACAAGCCTTTTGAGGCTCCTTAATGTTATGCCACACAAAATAAAAGGTTTTCTACAAATTTTTACTAGAAAAAGGTTCCCCAACATTTAATGACATGCTTAGTAGTAGAGAAATTGTTGATAAGGTTCTTGTATATTTTTTTTTTTTTGATTTCAAATAAGCTAGTGTCATCCTTCCAGACCAGATCTTTGGCCAAGTCAATGTCAATGTCTGTGTTTAGAGGAAAATTAGTATCTTTGCAAGCTTCCAATAGGGTATTGTAGGTCCTTAGATTGGAGGGAGGAAGATTGTATTCAAAGACCAAATTATTCCATTTTTTATTGTTTCCCATTAGTCAAGATATTTTTGAAGGTTAGAATTCTTGTTTGAGCCCACTTCTTTGCAGAACATCCTTGCAAAAGAGCAAGGGGTTTGCTGTTATGTTCTAGGTTCCACTAGATGGAGCTATAGGGTTGGCATTTCAGGTTCCTATTGGTGCATATTTTAAACTTTATTTAAATTCCACATTATTTTTTATTAGTTCCCAAGCCTTCCAAAGGCTTTTAAAGACTAAGGAACATGTTGGGGACATTAGGTGTTTGTCAATGAGAATCACTAATAGACAATTTTTTCCATTTTTTGGATTTCTTTTGGGTAGCAAGCAGTATATTGTTTCCTACCAGGACCTTCCATGGTTCATTTCCCATCAGGGCTTTAGTTATCCATTTAGCAGCCAAAGAAATACCATGTAGCCTTATGTCTTTTAGACCAATACTACCACTCAATTTGTCAAGGTAACACCATTCCCATTTAATTAATTGTCTCTTCCTTTCTCCTTTTCTATCCGACCATAGAAAACTCCTTTTTTTTTCTTGATCTTATTGACCTAATAGCTGCCAAAGAACCACAATGACGCAAAGTAGATGTTGTAGGAAGAGAGGATCTTCTGACATACTTGTATCCTTCCTACTAGGGATAGGTATTGCTTATTCCACCCTTCTATATTTTTCACTATTTTGAAACTAATCCAAAGCCACATTTCCTTTAGGTTAGGGCATACAACAAAGGGGATCCCAAGATATCTTATTTGTTTAATTGGGCCTCCCCATTGGAACTCATACTTTTTGATCCACATAGGTGGGGATTCCATCCACCCTAGAATATTTGATTTAGAGTTATAAATTTTGGCCCTTGAAGCTTTACAAAATAAGTTAAATTTCCCTACTAGTGATTCCATGTTTCCTTCTTCCAATTCTAGGAAGATGACAGTTTCATCTAAAATTTAGATATTGATTAGCTCTGTCTAATTTGGTAAAATTATTCCCTTGACCCTTAGTGAAAGGGTGTGTTCCCTCAAGAGGTAGTACAGGGAATTTGATGCAATAACAAAGAGGGCTAGTTGCAGGGGGCACCCTTACCTAATGGACCTTTCAAGGTTAAACTCTTTTGAGAGTGAGCCATTTCCATCCACCTACATGCAACAACATCTTTCAACAGTGTATCTACCATATTATAAAACATAGTGGGAAAACCAAAGGCTTCTAGTGTTGCTCTTAATAAGGACCACTCAACCCTGTCATATGATTTTTAAAAATCTAGTAAGAGTGTAACATGCCCAATGTTTTACCTATTGATTTCACCTAAGTTTAACCCACATGTGAATTCACCAACACAGAGCAATAATTTATTTTCATATAAATTCCATTTAAATAACAAGATGGATACTTAAAATATTTTTGTAGTGTTGAAAAGTGTTGTCGGTGACATTTTCACACTTGTTTGGCCCCTCCTTATAAAATTGGGCTTAATGATGCCTTGACTTAGTGTTGTAATGTGTTTAACAAACTCACATTAGGTCTTGGGACCTTGTGAACTAAATAAACTTAATCATACCTTATTTAGAGTGTTGTAAAGTGTTGTAACACACTTTCACACTTTTCTCTAGAGGGTTTTCATAAATAATTGGGCTTCTTTATACTTTAATTGGCCTTATTTTGTATCCACAAGCCTCATTTAATGCATCTTTTCGAGGATAATCCTGACATAAATCAACATCCAATCATAATTAAGGTTTTTTTAGGTTGTGTGGCCCATATTTAGTGATTTGGGACTCATATGCCACCTTGGGCGTATGAGTCCCACCTAGGGTTTTGGGTCCTAATCTAGATTTTACACCTTTCTAAGCATTTTTTAAAATGGTCACATAATTTATGCCTAATGGGACTCATATGCAACCTTGGATGTATGAGTCCTGTGTGGCCCAAAAATCAATATTAATTGAAATTCTTGGCGGTATTTTATCCTCCTAGATCTGATGTCGGCTTGTAGTGTTGTAATTTCAAGAATTTTGGCATAATTAAGTATAAATACAAGGTTCTTTCACTCATTTTCACCAAAGCATTCAAGAGATCATCCTAAGCCTTCAAGCATTCATGCATTATAGAAAATTGGAATTCACAAGAGCATTCAAGTGTTTACAAGAGAATTCAAAAGTTTTCAAGGGTTGATTATCAAGTGTCTTAGAGCATTCTTCAAGTATCAAGCATCATGTCAAAGTCTTCATGCATCATGTTTTTTTTGAGCTAACAATTGTGATGTAGGGTTTCATGATTCAAGCTAGCATCCAATTCAAGATCTATCACATTCAAGCAAGATTCAAGATCTACATCCATTGGAGCCATTTCATACATGTTTGTAGCACTTCATTTATAGGGTTTGGTGAGTTGCAACACTACATTTTATTCATTCATCATTCTCTTTTCCTATTTCATTTCATTTCAATATTTGATTACCAAAATGGGGTTTGACCAAGGAAAACCCCTTTCTATTAACAAAACAACATTTTTTCCCTCTCTTTAGTGTGTGATTTGCAAGTCTAGGTTGAAATTGAAGAGAAATTTTAGAGAAAGTTGTCAGAGTGTTCAAAGTTGTCAAAGTTGTCACCTTGCATTGAAGATCATTAGAAGACTTCTACAAGTTGTAAATTAGGGTTTCAGATCCAAAAATCAATTGGAAAGGACATAGTAGACTCAGGATTTGAGGTTTTAGAAAACCCAAACTAGATAGATATGCCACTTCTGGCATATGTGTCCCAGTATAGGTTATTTTCTAGATTTTTGTAGTTTTAGACATCATTTTGCTAGATTTCATTTTCTGCCCAAAAACCCTAATTTAGGACTAAATCACCCAGTCTGGCATATGAGTCCTAAAAAGATTTAAAATCAATGTTTTCAACATTTCAATCCTTCATCCAGTCTTCTTCATATTTCCAGGTGCACACATTTCATCTTACAGTTCTTTGTTTTATTTTACATGCTTTTCTAGGTCATTTAGTGAAAGATTGCATAATATTAAGGTTAAGCATTAGATCTTGCATTTAATTTGTCTTTCCAAGCTCTAGCTTGGTGGTGAACCCTTCATTATTTTATAACCATACCCTAGGACAGCCCTATTGCAAGATCTCTTTCTCCTTTGTACACCTTAGGTTGAGATCTCTAGGGTTTTCCTTGAATGAGAGAGTGTGAATATTGTTATTCTATCTCCCAAGTATAGAAGCAACAAAATTCAACCTTTTCAAATCCCATTCCAAATTTCCATTGTATTTCAATAATAAAGATGCATACTTAAAATAATCCCATTTCAAATTTTCATTACAAATTTCAATAAAGTAACATTACATAATCCCAAGTAATGATTATATTTTCATATACATTTTTCATAAAGATATAAGATCATGATTATATACATAGATTTCAATAGCTCTATGAAATAAATTACAAATGGTCTAGATGTCCTTGTTGGCATACATCCTCAATTTTTTTTTACCTATTGCATGAGGGAGAGTATCACGCAAGTGCTTTTCCTCCAACCACATACTTACTATGGTCTCCCACACATCTACCTAACTGGTAAGATGACCATCCCTTCAATGAAAATTTTGGTTTGGTATCCCTCATAATGATAATAACCTACCTGAGCTTAGTGTTGTGTCCTACATAACTAGAGCTACCATATAGTGGATACCCACCTACATGCATGACATTCCTAGCCTAGATATGAAACCATGGCCCATAGTGAACCGATAGTGTTATCAGTGGCAACTTACACTACTTTGGCCAAATATTTGATCATTACGTTCAAAATCACTTTTAAAGAGTGGTGTCTCACCTCTATGAAGTGGATGGCATATGTTCACCCACCCTATTGCTCAATTTGGTAAATATTATGACCATACTAACTCATAACAAGTCTATTCCATACCATGATTCCATCCCAAAAGGATAACATGTTTCAAGTGATCTAACTGACCAACTAGGCTACTCCCAACCTTGTTTTAACTTAACCATAAGGGCTAACCTCATTAAACAAAAAAGTTTACCTAGCATCATAACTAACAATTTCAATATATAGCACTTCAATGTAATATCATTTCCCATACTAAATTATCCATGTAAGCATACATATGGTCTATAATAACCTAGGTATTATACTCATACTCTATGTTAAAACACAACCACATAATGCCAACATTATGGATATATATCAACCAATAAGGTCTCACATAAGAATTCACCAAAGATCATACAAGATCACCGAATATAAGAATCCATCAAAGTTCATGCAAGCAAGCTCAACATAACATATAACTAACTTTTCCTCAAACACTTAAAATCATAAGCAGTTGTGGTATCAAACATGAAAAGAATAGAGAAGTAAAACTAGCATGCTTGGAATATAGCTCCCAATGAAGAATTTTCCTTCTAAGCTTGGTGCTAAAACTTTTTTTGCTTCTCCTACTTTCATCTTGCTCACCAATCTAGCTCTACCTCCAAGCACTCAAAATATACAAGAAAAACCTCTAACTCTTAATGAAAAACTCTCTCACACCTATCTAAAACACTCAAGAACTTAGCTTATGCTCAAGAAATTATACAATAAAATAGATTGGAATAATGAAATGAATGAGCACCATAACCCAAAAGACTACCTTCTATTTATACAAAACGTTGTGAAACTTAATGCTAAAATTTAGTTCTCAAATCTACCACCTTTTTTAATTGAATTCCACCTGTAAGAGTGCAAAAATAAAACTAAAACCAAATTCTCTTCTTAATGAGTTGAATAAGCAAGGTTGAGTGCAACGTGGCTAATTAAACAATCAGAATACATACACACATATAGTCCCAACAACGTCAACCTCTATTCTTTGTTTGAGTCACCTCTTAAAGCTATTAGCATTAGCTATTTTACTCAGTAAAACTTAACAATGGTGTCTTATAGGTTTCTTATTTGCAACGTGGTTTTTGGTTTCTTTCCACAAAAAATCAAACTCTTCTATTATTTGCCAACTTGTGGCTTGACCGAGTCATGTTCTTCTTACTTTGCTACATGTGTGGCTTATCAACTCAACAAATTTGATTTCTAATTGCACTTTACTACTTAACATGGTGTTGCTTATTACTTATTAAATTCATTTCAAATGTTTCCCATGCACTCATACTCATGCACTTATATTTGCACAATAATAATCCTCACGTATATGTGAGTATATGCACATCATATATATAATTAAGTTGCTCGCTTTATACAAAATTTTCATTATTCACTTAGTCCACATTATAGATGCATCAAAGTCACTTATATCATTATATATATATATATATATATATATATATATATAAACATATATATGTATATTAAAATCATTGGTTTCCATTTACATATATTAACAAATGTATATATATATATGTGTGTGTGTGTGTGTGTGTGTGTGTGTGTGTATGTATTTGTGTATGTACACATTAAAATACATACATATATATATTGATATATTTATCATTATTTTAATATCCAAAATAAACACACATGTACACAAATATATATTCATCAATAGGTATATAATACAAAATGTATATATATATATGTGTGTGTGTGTGTGTGTGTGTGTGTGTGTGTGTGTCCTATCAATTTCCCCATGTATATGATGTATCTATGTACATGAGTATGTATAAGTATTTCTACCTACATACACACACACACACATATATGCTCATATGCATGAGTTATCACATTCACATGTACATATATACATATATAAATTCAATGTATATACTTATTGACTAATATATAAATATAAATGCATGAAGAAGAACTTAAACTAAATAAGGAGATTTAGTCACTTAATTGAATTAAGAAACAATCAAGAAATCAAAGACTAATACCAAAATCATTTCAAATCATCCCCAAACTATTAACAAGGGTTTTACTTACCAATTTATGAACTAACTTGATTTAACTTGACTTATCTATGCTATGAGTACGTGATAGCTCAAGTACTGGTACATCAGGAGTTACCAAACCAAATTCCTGTCCTATGTGATACTCCCCCTCTCTTCTTGGAGGGCTCGATTCTTTCTTGCATCCAACTTAGTGCATCACAAAAGAAGTTAGTTGATAACATAACATCCATATGCACCATATATCATTTACATCATCAAAACATTAAATTAATTGTCCATTGCAATACATATTCACTCATTGCATTTTCGATCAAAATATACAAAACATAATCATGTATTAAAAAAAATTAACTCATCAAAGTAACAAAAATAGGTGATAAAACAATGGGGTGTAACATATTCCCCCTTGTGAATCATTGTCCCCAATGATTTTAAGTATCAAACATGAAACATAAAACTTAAAGCATAATAGAGATTGTTTTAAGAACTTTCAAAGTCTAGCAAATTATGATGAAAAGTTTGCTTCATCTTAGCATAGTCCTCCCAAGTGGTAGAATCTTCTGCATATTGATCCCACTGGACCTTGCATTGTAGAACCTCTTTATTTTATAAATGAAGCCTATGCATTTGGAGTACTTTGAGAGGCTCTGTTGTTAACACTCCTAGTTATTATACTTATAAAGCATTCCAATCAATAAATTGATTATCCCCTAGCATATACTTCTTAAGGTATGACACATGAAAGACATTGTGCATCCTAGCAAGAGCTGGTGGCAAAGCAATTTGATAGGAAATAGGGCTAACTTCATCGAGAACCTCAAAAGGATCTACATAATGTGGACCCATCTTGGATGAATTTTCAAACTTTATAGAAATCTTGTGAGGCTTAACTCTAAGCAAAACCTTTTCCCCTACTGAGAAACGCCTGGGTACCTGCTTAGAATCTATATAACTCTTTTTCCTATCATTAGCTTCCACTAACCTTTGCTTAATTACACTAACTTTCTCCTTCATTTCTAATAGCATTTCTAGCCCAAGGCTTATCCTATCTTCTAGCTTATCCCATATTATAGGATTTCGACACTTCCTTCCATACAATTTTTCAAATAGAGCCATCTTTATTGCAAAGTGATAAGAATTGTTATATGTAAATTCCACCAAAGGTAGATAATCTTCCCACTTGTATTGTTGATCCATGAAATACATTCTTATTAGATATTCTAACACTTGGTTCACCCTTTCATTTTGACCATCAATTTCAAGATGATATGCTAAAATTATGTTCAACTATGTCCCAAGTGAAGAAAATAGGGTTTTCCAAAACCTAGATGTCACATGAGCATCCCCGTCAGAAATAATATTCTCAAGAATTCCATGTAACCTAAATACCTCTTGAATGAACTTTTGAGCTATAATAGGAGCTCCATATGTTAGATTACCTAGAATAAAATGAGCTACCTTGGTAAGCTTATCCACCACTACCAGAATGGCATTATTCTTATTCCGAGACATTGGAATACCTAGCATAAAATCCATACTTATGACTTGCCAAATTTCCTTGCTAGAACTTCATGAAGATATAAAAGTCTTGTAGGGTGATGATGTTCTACTTTCACCCTCTAACATTCTAAGCAATTCCTTAGAGTCGAGTACATAGATTCTTTCCTTAAACCTTAATAAGCCATTAGGTTCAAAGTGAAATCCTTCATACCTTAGATCTTGTGGATTATCCAAGATTGCTTGCTTGACTTGCTTATAATAATCATCACCCTTGGACTTCTGCAACACTTGACTCTTGAAATCAGTTTGAATTGATACCATTGAGGAGATATGTCTCCTATGACTTAGGGCATATGCAACTCAATTTTCCTTTCCCTTGATATAGTTGATATTAAAATCATAATTTGATATCAATTCTAATCATCTCCTTTTTTGTGCATTAAGATTCAGCTAGGTAAGGAAATACTTTAGATCATTATGATTGGTCTTCAGTTCAAAAGGTTTCCCTAATAGATAGTGTCTCCACATCTATAATGCATGGAAAACTACTGCCAATTACAAATCATGTGAAGCATAATTTTTCTCATATGGCTTCAACTTCCTTGAATCATAGGCTATCACTCTCGAGAATCCTACATCAACACTCCACCAAACCTTTTCTTGAAGCATTTCTAATGACTATAAAATAATCATCTGGATCTAGTACTTTTAGTATTGGAGTTTTGGTTAACTTATCCTTAAGTTGGTTGAATGTTGCTTGATTTTTCTTTAACCATTCAAACTTCTTCCCTTTTCTCTGCAATGAAGTGATGGGAAAAGCTATTCTAGAAAAGTTTGCTACAAACTTCCGATAATAGCTAGCTAGACCCATAAAGCTTCAAACTTCTGGCGCATTCTTTGGTACTGGCCTTTCAAGCATTACCTTAATTTTTGCTAGATCACCTACAATCCCATCAAATGAAATCACATAACCCAAAAACTAAACCTCTTTTTGAAAGAAGGTACATTTCAAAAAATTTCCATAAAGCTTATGCTCTCTTAGATGTTTGAGAACAATCCCTAGATGCTAGAGATGTTCTTCCTTGTTCTTGGAGTAGATAAGAATGTCGTCCAAGAAGACCAACAAGAACATATCTAAGCAATCCCTAAATACATTATTCATCAAGTTCATGAATGTTGCAGGTGCTTTCATTAGTCCAAAAGGTAGGAATGTGAACTCATAATGTCCATACCTAGTTCTGAAGGATGCTTTGAATATTTCCTCATGCTTGATCCTTAGTTAATGATATCCTGATCATAGATGATTTTTTAAAAACACTGTTGATCCTCACATTTGATCAAAAATATCATTGATACATGGTAGTGGATACTTGTTCTTTATTTTTTACCTTGTTAAGCAGATGATAATCTATGCACAAGTGTAGTTTACCATCTTCTTCACGAAGATCACTACCACTCCCTAGGGTGAAACACTGGGTTTGATCAATTCTTTGTACAAAAATCCTCCAATTGAGCTTTTAGCTCCATTAACTCTATCATGGTCATCTTATATGGAAATTTGGATATAGGCTCTTACCTTGGAACAATATTGATGGAGAAATCAAATACTCTTTTGGGAGGTAACCTAGGTAGTTCATCTTGGAATACATAAAAAAAGTCCCTTAGGATAGAATATTTCTCCATATTCGATTTTCCTGACTCCACCATCTCGCCGTCCTTGGCTTCTTGGATATCTTGGGGTCCATTGTACACTACATCATCGTAAGAGATGAAATCATTGCACTCTTCCATTTTTTCCATTTTCACAGCAAAAATATGACATCCTTTCTTCTTAGCTCTATGCATTTGTACAGTGGAATTTTTTTGCAACTTAACTTCCCTAGGTTTTCCTTACAAGAAAACATAGTTCCCAAGGTTACGGTATGTGCAGGATCATGATGGGCCAAAAAGTGGTGATATGATGGGTATGTGTAGGGTATGTGGCTGATGACTTTTTTATACCCAAAATTCATGAAACGAAAAGGGGTTTTAAAGCAGATTCTCAACTTTCCACCAATATAAATTATGCTTTACTTTGAATTTAATAAATAATTTTATTAATTTTCTATTTGAATTACGACTAAAGTCCTAATTGATAGGGTGATTGAAAAAAATTTATAGCTTTCAAACGGGTGTCAAATTTTGAATCGAAACATGCATCACATTCTATGCTTTCTATACTATAGGATTAAAAAATGAATTTCATGAAGTTTTGACCAAGTTGAGGTGGTCAGACATACGAGTTTTATATTTTTCAAAGTTGTAATAAAAAATTCATAATTAATTATTTACTTGGAAAAGAAATACAAAAAATAATGCATCACATCTCGACACGAGTCCTTTACTTATATCTAAAATATTATAAAAATATATTATCATTTTATTGTGGTTAGGGTGAGACACCTACTTCTTATTTTTTCCTTGAAATTTAAGTACTACTGCATTGAAATTTCAAATTTTCACCAAATAGATTTTTAAAAAAAAATCTAGTAGTTTAGAAACTACATTCAATTTTCTATAGATTCTATTCTTACATATTTTTGAAATAATATAGATAACTTATTCAAATTTCTACGTCAATTTGCCTAACTCTGATCTTTCTAAATTTTTTGCCACTTAAGGGCCTATTTTTTCCATGATGATCTTGCACATACCTGTCACCTAAACATTCTATAGTCTTAGCATGATAATCTAACTTGGCTCTATGCCTCCACAACCAATTCATTCCTAATATGACATCATATGAATCTAGGGGGATACATACAAATTTACTTCCGTAGAGAAACTTAGAATTCCAACCCTTGCTTTGAATAAAAATTGCTCTACCATATCTCTTGTCTGGTTTTCATACTCAACAGACAAAGATTTTTCCATATAGCTATCTTTTCTAGAAATATTACTAGCTATACTAGGAGAAACAAAATTTTATATAGCATCAGTATCAATTAGAATTGAAATAGGTGTTCCAAATAAAAAACTTGGGATTTCTACCTGCCCATTGAGGAGGTAGAGGGTTTCCATGTGGCTATGTCCCTAATGACTTGTTGGGACATTGAATTGCATAACGATATCCTCCACACATGAAACATCCTCTTACCAGCCCATGCCTTGATGTTGGTTTCCTAGAACTACCTTCATTCCTACTAGAATTGATGATTTTATTGTTATTTCCCCTGCGATCTCTTCTAGATTCATTTTGATTGTTGTGAAATACCTTATCTCCTTTCTTTTGATAGTCTTACTCATCACTTTAATTCTTAGAAGTTTGATTGGCTTGAGACCAATTAAACTTTTTTTGATTCCTCTCATGATAGGTAGAGATAGATTTAAGATTTTTCTCTTGCTTGATTGCTTTTTTACACACTAAGTCCATAGTAGTAGGAATAACTACATCTACCTCTCCAATTTGGGCATTAAGACTGAATATGAATTTTCTAATTTGAAACTATTCATCCTTCTGATATTGAGGTACATATTTCAGAAGGTGAGTGAATTTCTCCCAATACTCATTTACTAAGGAATCTCCTTGCTTTAAATTCTCAAATTCCATTAGCTTTTGATCAAAGTAAAGCTGAGGTAGTCACTGCTTTCAAAAATTCTCCACAAATATGTCCCAAGTGAGACTTAAGGAACTTAATCCAAGATCTTTTTTCTTATTCATCCACTATGTGGATGCTTCACGAGCTAGTTGAAAGGCTTCCCATATGACTCTGGTTATTTCAGAGTAATTCCTTATCTCAAAACATTTCTCCATTTCCATGAGCCATGCTTCGACTACATCCCCACTAGTGGTGCCCTCAAACTTAAGAGGGGTGACCTTCCTCATATCTTGTGATAATTCATTAGAAAGTCATTTCGTCTTACTTCCCTAAGATATTGGTTGGGATTCTTCATTACCATGATCGCTTAGGTTGGTACAATCATTGGAATTATCTCCCTCCTCCTCTTTTGAAACTTCTTGTTCTTGTCTTCCCACTCCTCTCATCTCTTGCTCAAGGTGTCCAATTCTATCCCTATTTCCATTCATCATAGCCAAAATTTAGTCTAGTTTGGCCTCAGAGTTTTCTGTAGGTTGACCCTCCTCTTGGCTACCCCTAGGGTTGGTTCTTGTTCTAACCATTTATACAAGTATATTTTCCACCTAGAGGTGCCTATTTCAATTAGTTCCTATGAAGGCTTACTTATCATTCTAAAATATTTCATTAACCAACATTCATATACAATAAAGTAATAAATAATTCTTGCACAAGTTTTTCCAAATCATGTAATTTTTTTATTAAGATCAAAGGATTTCAATTATCCTTGAATTTCATAGAGTGAATATTCAAATAGTCTAGGGGATAATATCCCTCAGATTCACTTTCCGAGCTGCGTGGAACATATCCCTCATATTTTTGTTTAGATACATAGTTGAAGGGTACATAACCTTCATACTCACTCTCAGAAACATAATTTTGGGGGACATATCCCTTCAATTTTCCACTAGAGGGAATTACAATAACTTTAGATAATGGGGTACACAAGGATCCCTAAGAAGCATAGTAGGACTAATACTCCACTTTGAGGGAAATATCCCTAGAAAGTGACATGGATTCAAACCTTGCTAGAGAAACAAGAGGTACAAAATTAGCTACCTCTTAAATCCTTTTTCTTTCTCGAATGCTATTGGATAAGGTATGACTAATAGTCTCCATGTCACTCATCCATATTGCATTATCACAATTTGTTCCCTCAATGGTTCTAACAACGAATTCCCTTTCCTTCTTGGCCTTGAGATAACACTCATTTTTTATTACTAACTTCCTTGCAATCATCTTGAGTTGCACCTATCAACGGAGGATACTAGTATGGGTTGATCATGCTTGATCCATGATGAATCAAAGCATAACATAGGCACTGATACTCAATCTTCAAACAATATCATTCAAATTAAAGATAAACTAAACATTTATTGAAATAAAGCATTCTAAATATAAAAACATTGAAATGTCTATTCTACCCCATTTGAAACTTATCTTGTTTTGGAATTGCTTTCGTGTTGATGTGGAACTACCCTTTCCCAATCCCATGACCAGTGAGCTTTTTTTGAAATCAATTCTATTAAAGAGAATTAATGAAATTGTTGTGATGAATGGATGAAAAGATGATTTATGCTAAATTGAACATGATGCAAGCTAAATTAACATGATTTTATGCTAAAATTGATCTAAATATGAAAAATATAAGCTAATCTATGCTAATTCTAAGCTTAAAGATTCAAAACCTAATTTATAAACAAGCTAAGATGGATGCATGGAATCCATTAATGGAAGCTTAAAGCTAATATGCAACTAAAAATGAACTAAAAATATGCTAAATGTGAGTAAAGTATGAGTGTGAGTGTGAGTGAATTCAATAGCATAAGTTTGGAATTGAAAGATGGGTTCATTTGTCTCGAAATAGTGTTCTATTTATAGGAAAGCAAATGAGAAATGAAGGTTTGAGATAAAAAAAGGTTAATCAATGATCAAGGATTGAGGAAAAAGGAGGCAAGGATCATGGTTTCTCATCAACAAGTGAGAATGTAAGATGAGATTTAATCAAGGGTTCCCAGTTGTTCCAAACAAACATACTTTTGACTTGCACACACAGGTCACAAGGTAACTTTCTCAAGAAGTCACAAGTTTAGCTTGCTCAAGAAGCCAAGTGAGAATATCCCTTTTTCAAATGATTGGAGGAGAGAGAATATTCTTTGGAATATTTTCATGGGTGAGGAAAAAGGATATTTTGCAAATTAAAACAAAGTTTTAATTGTGCAAAAAGGGGTAAGGAATATTCCCCTTTTGGAGGAAAATTAGATTAATTATTTTTGATATAAAAAGTAGCAAAACTAGGGTGTTGTCCCTTTAGTACAAGGCCCCACAGGCCATCAACAACAGAGTAACACTAACAACATAGTAACATCAAGGTCTAGAAACCTAACCAACACCCTAAACAATTCATATCAAAAAAGGTTTAATTGTTAATTAAACAAGGTTTAATCATACAATTAGGGGTTCTGGAAGAATAAAATGATATTCATTATATTAAATGATTTAATGAATGGGGGGAAAGGTGAAATGACATTTAATTAAATAACTTAGGGTTATTTATTTAAATAAGAGGACAGGGAATTAAATTAAATACTCTGATTTTATTTAATAGGATGAAATGTTAGTGTGAAAAAGGGGTGAATTAAATCAATTAATGCATTAGGTTAATAGATGAAAATGGTGAAATTAATTAAATAGCTAGGCTAATTTAATTAATTAAGCAAAAAGAGGATGGGTTTGAGAGGAATGATGTTACTATACCTGATTCAAGTGCATGATATCATTCAGGACATTTTTTAGTGTCTACAACATCATACTTGCATAAGAAGTCCAAACATTACATTCACATAATGTTGGATCAAAGAGTAACATAGTGAGTTCATAGGTTCTAGAGCTGAACCTAATAGCTCTGATACCACATGTAAGATGCCCAATATTTTACCTATTGATTTGACCTAAGATTAATCCACATGTGAATTCACCAACACATATGAATTTTTTTTTCATATTTTTTATTTAAATAACAAGATGCATATTTGAAATAATCCCATTCTAAATTTTCATTGCATTTCATTAATAAAGATGCATATTCAAAATAATCCCATTTCAAATTTCCATTGCATTTCGATAAAGTAACATTACATAATCCCAATTAATGATTATATTTTCGTATACATTTTTCACAAAGATATAAGATCATGATTACATACATAGCTTTCAATAGCTCAATGGAATGAAATACAAAAGGTCTAGATGTCCTTTTTGGCATACATCCTCAAATTTTGGCTACCTACTGCATGAGGGAGAGTATCACCCAAGTGCTTTTCCTCCAACCATAGACTTACTGTAGTCCCCCACACATCTATCTAACTGGTAGATGGCCCTCCGTTCAACAAAGAGTTTGGTATGGTATCCCTCATAATGATAATACCCTACTTGAGCTTAGTGTTGTGTACTACATGTAGACATCGAAAATATACAGATTGATATCGCACACTCGATCCTGATCTACTAACATTGCTTCATTCTGAATTATCCCTCTATCTAACCATTTAATCAAATAGCCTTATTTGATTAAAGTCATCATAATTCCCCTTTTAATTAAATAAATCCCTCAATTTAATTAAATCATCAGCTCTATGTAATTAGCTAGGTCATTTCATCTTCCTATCTTTATTTAATTAAATAATCTATATTATTTGATTAAATCTCTAAAGTTAATCTAATTAAATTAAATAAATAAAGCATTTATTTAATTTAATCTAACATCACCCCCTTTGGTTAAATAAATCAAAAATATTTATTTAACTAAGTCTAAATCATTCTTTTCTCATTTTGAGTTATTTAAATCCTAAAATCTAAGTCAAAATGGTCAAATCAACTAACATCATTTAAATTAATCAAATCATTCTAATCACTAAAATGCTCTAGATTTTGCAACTTGCACAATTAAATCATTTAGTTGATTTAATAATTCCCTATTTTCATTCAAAAAAAGGCATCCAAGTGGGAATATTCTTCAAATTTGAAATCTCCCCCCAAATAGACTTGTCCATCCAACAAAGCATTTAAATCTCTTACATTGTCTCTTACATGTCTCCCACTTGGCATTTAACTCATCTTTCATCCCCCCTAAACATGTCATCTCATCAAATTCAAATTTCAAACTTGCACATGAATCAAAATGTGCTCAAGCTTCCTCCATTCACAAGTTGACAAGTGGCATCTTGCCATTGGATGAATGTTAGTCCCACATTTCTCAAATTTGGACATTCATCCTTCAATCTCATCTATAAATAAAGAGCTCACATCCTTGTTTGATCATCCACAATTTGAGTAAAGTTACTATACTCAAATCCATAGCAACTTATCATCAATTTCATCCAAGCATAGTTAGGTTATATGCAGATTTTCATCTTGGAGCATACATCAAGCATCAACAAAGTGGATCACTCTTCATCACATATCAATCTTGTATCATTGGAGTTGGGAAAGGGCCAATTTTCACATCAAATTGGCACCAATTCCCTCAAGAGATTAGGAGTTTGCTTGCTTTAGAATATATTTTGATATGCTTTCAAGTTTCATTGTGTTCTTTCTTTCATTTTCTATCTCTTTTTCTATTCAAATTAATTTCTTGAGGAATCCTTATTCTTGCTTTCATTTGATCTCCTAATGTATTCATTTGTTGTGTTTTGCAGGTATTTGGATTGGGGTTCACATTATGGCACTAGAAACATCATTCTAGACTTAGGCAAGTCATCAAAATCACGTCATTTAGTTAGATTTATGGGAATGAATCCTTTCTCATACATTTAATTTAATTAGAAATCCTTTGAACAAAGTTCATCCTAAGATCACATCCAACATCTTAGGGTTTACAAGTTCATTATCCAATCAAACCAACCAAAATCAAACCCTAAGTCTAGCATTGATCCAAATTTCCTAAACATTCAACACTCATATCATTTACACATTTCATCCTTCATCTCGTCATTGGTCCTAGGAACCTTAGAGGTCACCTTTGCAACAAGGTCAAAACACAAGGAGAACATGGAATACAAACTTGATCCATACATAATGAGTAATCCACATCAATTGAACTTTCAAAGCCTTACAATGTCGATTGATTATCAAAACTCACACTTATACAATCCATACATAGGATTGTTGTCTCCTACAAACATCAATGAAACAACAAGTGTTCAAGTATGCCCAAATCAAATATTGGAACACATTTCCCGATGGTAAATCCAAGTCCAAACTTACAAATCTACCAATCGAACAATCAATGCATGAGCCTTCAAATGAACAATGTTATCCCACCAAATCCTTACATGCCAAATGAGAATGTACCAAGTACATGTTTTCAAAACATGAATCCAGCAAACCTTGGGATGGATACATTTGCAAATCATACAAATATTCCAAACATGAACAATGGTCAATTTCAACCTACCATCATCCCAAGTCAAGACAATGTCCAAAATCAATTTGTCCATAATCCCATTCAAACACCACAAGTATACATCCCAAATACGCTTGAACAAAAGCCAAATCAAGGGAGCCAAATTCAAAATCAAAATCAAATTTCGCTAGAGCAACTTGCTTCACATGCCAAACTAATTTAAGTATTGAGCCAAGAGATATTTGCACTCCAAAGTCAATACACTCTTCCATTTGTTGAACCATGTCATCAAAGCATTGAGTTGTGTCCACAACCACATCAAGAACAATATCTCCAATGTCAAGCAGTCAGATATCAAGATCAACATCGACAACAAACCCAATTACCCCATCTCGAAGATCAATCACCACATCTCCAAAATCAATCACCACAAGGTCAATTTAAAGTGCAAATCTCACAAGGAAACAAGCGAAAATACACACCACTAGGGAGACCAATCGAATTAATCCTGCAACAATTGGTACAAGAAAATCTCATCAAGCTCCCAATCTATGGGAATTATCAAGAACCCCTAGTTAAACCACTGGGGTATGATGGGGAGTACCATTGTGATTTTCACAAAACAAAGGGACACGCAACATCAGATTGTATTCGACTCAAAAATATCATCCAAGACCTTATTGATCAAAAAATGATAACTATTGGGGACAATGATCAAGATCTCTCCATCGATGAGAACCTTGAAGATGTTTCCACCCCATCCAATGATCAACTCACTATACATCAAGAGCCACTTTTTAGTGATCTATTTCAAGGAGTGTTAGGATTATTTGATCCTATTGATATAATGCATGATTTGTTAACCTATGATCATGTTGAAAATGTCCCTACATCGCCTTATGAGTTAGAGGGCATATCTAAAGAATTTATCCTAAAGCGTGACCAACATCTTTCACTAAGGTCTAGCAATGGTCCTTTCCAAGACATGTTGACCCCCTTCGACTTCATGGTTACAAATACTGAAGGAACCTTGAACTCGACACTTGAGGATATTGAGCCATTCCCCATGTCTAATGACGACATCCAAGAACCCTTTGTAAGCAATCCATCCTTTGAAACTAATCCATGCCAGGAACTTGATCCAAAGCATGTCGAAATCAACTTCGAAATCATTCAAGATCAAGAATTTGTATCTTCAAGATACTACAATAATCTAATGGACACTCTCCTATCTATGCAAGATGATCATATTAATGTAGTAAACACTCCTCCATTTACCCATGAGATGCTTTCTATGGATGGACATGTAGATGATCTTCGTTCAAAACATGATTCCTTTAAAGAGCAGGCTACTAACTCCTACAGTCAAACTAAGTTGTCAACAACAGTATCAAATATATCACAAATTCAGACTAAGGACATCATGAATAAAGCTATCGAACATTATCCACTCAAGGAAGCAAGTAAGAAAGAATAGTATAATCCAGAGTTAGCAGAGTGGCAAATTGAAATAATGTCCTCTATGGTGGTCATTTGTCAGAGCATGTTTACTAAGCAAGACATCTCAGAACAGGAAGAATCAAGGAACAAAGGTGCTAATACCACCATACTGGGGGCAACTTTATCTAATGCAAGCATCAACATAGGGAGCACAAAGAATCCTTGTGATGAAATTGATGCCAATACTACAACCAGCCATGTGATGAATCTTCATCCACCCATCACCCCATCCATGAATTGGGACCAACTTCGAAAGAAAGATTTGAATCAAAGCACAAAGGACATTATCAAAGCAAAAGAATTTAAGAAGCATATCAGACAAATCAAATACAAATGGATACCAAAAAATACAAAGGAAGATCATCCCTATCAAACTCCATCAGTCAAAGAAACTATGGGGCAAAATAAAAAAGGGAAAAGTATCCATCAAAGATGTCCACAAAAGCAAAAGAAGGCTTTTCAAGCGACGTACAAAGTGTATCAAGCAGTTGGTCCTAATTCAATGCACACTTCTGTATCCACCCATCATTGTTCATCTTCCCAAGTTTGGAGAGTCAAAGGTTCCAAACTGTTAACCAATTCATCTCTTATCCCTAAACAAACTCCATCCATGCCTCCTCGCATGATATCCAATTCTCACATTGACCATGTATTGGCAACAACCCTTCATCATAAGGATTCAAAAGGCACTCTATCGTGATGTGCACACCAAGATGAAGTCAACTCTAGTATCAATGAAGCAAATCAGGAATCCCAAAAGCTTCATTCAAGTGCACGTATCTTAGCAAAGCAACTTCTTCAGGTAGGATACCGATGGCACATTATGACAGGGGCATCTATATCAGCAACACCTTGTGATTCAGCATGAGCTTAGAACCTTTTAGAAAAATCAAAAAAATTAAAAAAATATGAAAATCCAAAAAAAAATTAGAAAAAGGATTGAAAAAAAAAAAGTAAAGAGAAAAATCGTCCTCTAGTGAAAACCGCATGGGCGGTGCTTTGGGCAAGACCATGACGAAAACCTGGCAAATAGGCTTCATGTGTAGAATTGAGCATCTACGTGCGCTAGTTCAGGTGAAAGCATCTCATCCCATCCGTAAAAAATTGAGCATTCCATCCATCTTATCCATAATAAATCCACTCATCCACACACCATTTATCCAATCCATTTTCATCCATCTGCATCCATCATCCAAGTTATCTTGATCTTGATGAAAGTTTGGGGCACACTTTACACTTGCTTATGGTAAACATCTTGACATGGGTCATTTTCATTGATCCTATGCTACCTAGTGTTATCTGAGCTACGAAACATTATCCAATAAAAGATTCTATCATTTAAACACCTTATCTTATCACAAGATAATCCTTGGCACCCTTTGTGTGCTTACCATATCCATCCATCCATACACCTATCCAAGCATCCATCCATGACATTCCATACATTGCTAGACATTGGGGGCAGATATATACATCTTGCTTTGAGAATAAATCTTGGTCTATGTCCTCTGACTTATTGGTGATCCGAACATTGGAAAACGTGAAACCAAATTGGTCAAAGCATCTGCAATCCAAAATCTCAATCACTAGCCCATGGCATATTTTGATGAGAAGATGTTCCTTATCAAGCTTCATCTTTCATCGAACATCAATCCAAACAATCGATATCAGTCACATCTAACGCATCCTTCAAATGTCGCATCAAATCATTCGAACAACTTTTGTTCCAAATCAAGCTTCATCAATCATGATCAATCAAATCCAATCAATCCATCATCTTGGGATATCCATCCTAATCCTTTTGTTTCTTAACACTATCCCTACATTGTTGTGCATCCTTAACAATGTTATCATCATCAATCCCATCAACATCTCAATCCTTGTGTTGCTTAACACTATCCTTTCATTGTTGTGTATCCTCAACAATGTTATCATCATCAATCCACCGATCCGATCAATCAACCTCAGCTTGGTTTTCAACAAAATCCAAAACGGACACATCCATATCCAAATTGTCAAAATCATGCGAAAAATCCAAAAACAAAATATCCAAAACATATCAAAAATCCAAAAACACTCAAAAAGTCAGAAAAACATCAAAAACATTGGAATCCAAACTACGTCATCTCTGAGCTTAAATGTAGGCAAGGCTCATCTTTGATTAGCCCCCGAGACATCAAAATCCAAAAAAAATTGAAAAACATTCAAAAAACCAAAAATCAAAACATTGGTAAAATCTTGAGAAATACCAAAAACAACCTCAAAACATTCTAAAAACATCAAAAACATCCAAATATTTGAAAAAATCCATCCATTTCATCTCGCTTTCATTGCAATAATCAATCATCCATAATAAATTGATCGTCACCTTCATCCTTTGGCAAAACAAACAGAAACAATCACAGCAATCAGAAAAAGCAAGCTTCAATCATAAAATCAAAAGAAAACAACAAACATTTAAAACAAAATCAAACTCTTGATCAGTCACAAACATGACAATCAAACTTATATCAATAGCCTATCAATCAACTTATCAAACCATCATCATCCTTTACAATGCATGTCCTAGGATATATCGTTCCGACAATGGGCATCATTTTGGATATCACCTTGGATTCTTATCTTATCAAAACACATCCCTTGAGCTTAAATGTAGGCAAGGCTCATCTTTGATTAGCCCCCGAGACATCAAAATCCAAAAAAAATTGAAAAACATTCAAAAAACCAAAAATCAAAACATTGGTAAAATCTTGAGAAATACCAAAAACAACCTCAAAACATTCTAAAAACATCAAAAACATCCAAATATTTGAAAAAATCCATCCATTTCATCTCGCTTTCATTGCAATAATCAATCATCCATAATAAATTGATCGTCACCTTCATCCTTTGGCAAAACAAACAGAAACAATCACAGCAATCAGAAAAAGCAAGCTTCAATCATAAAATCAAAAGAAAACAACAAACATTTAAAACAAAATCAAACTCTTGATCAGTCACAAACATGACAATCAAACTTATATCAATAGCCTATCAATCAACTTATCAAACCATCATCATCCTTTACAATGCATGTCCTAGGATATATCGTTCCGACAATGGGCATCATTTTGGATATCACCTTGGATTCTTATCTTATCAAAACACATCCCTTGAGCTTAAATGTAGGCAAGGCTATCTTTGATTAGCCCCCGAGACATCAAAATCCAAAAAAAATTGAAAAACATTCAAAAAACCAAAAATCAAAACATTGGTAAAATCTTGAGAAATACCAAAAACAACCTCAAAACATTCTAAAAACATCAAAAACATCCAAATATTTGAAAAAATCCATCTGTCTCATCTCGCTTTCACTGCAATAATCAATCATCCATAATAAATTAATTGTCACCTTCATCCTTTGGAAAAACAAACAGAAACAATCACAGCAATCGGAAAAAGCAAGCTTCAATCATAAAATCAAAAGAAAACAAAAAACATTTAAAACAAAATCAAACTCTTGATCAGTCACAAACATGACAATCAAACTTATATCAATAGCCTATCAATCAACTTATCAAACCATCATCATCCTTTACAATGCATGTCCTAGGATATATCGTTCCGACAATGGGCATCATTTTGGATATCACCTTGGATTCTTATCCTATCAAAACACATCCGTTTGGCTGAAGGTATGAAGAACATTGGCTTGTTTGTGTACTTGATCTTTTCTTTTGGTTTATCTTATTGTGTTCATTCCAAGGACCTCTCAATGATGTCCTCAACGAAGGGATTTAGAGAGATAGGAATGGGGCAATGATCATTATCTTTTTATCTGTTGTGCTTGTTGGACGTTCTTGTAATATAACCTTGGCGAATACTTGCTTTGTTAGGTACGTCCTAGCAAGGTTTTCGTATGTCAGGTGTGAACAAGAATACTCCTATCTATTGTTGATTCAAAGTACATCACACTAGGTGCAACGCCATCTTGATTCTTTATACCCTGATGCATCGTACCACGTGTGTTATCAAACATAAGGTAATTGTCCCTTTGAAAATCCCAACTCCTTGGCAAGAAATCATCATCATCATCATCATCTCATGTCTTGTTGGAATCTCTTGTTTTCTTCTATCTCTTGCTTTTCGCGCTAACATGGTACCATGACAGTTAATCATAAATCATCACCATTGCATCTATCTTGCATCCACAAACCATCGGTATACTACATATTGCATATCATATCATATAGAAAGCATTAATCATACCACATGCATTCATCCCCATCATTGCATAATATAGATTGGCTATTCTAAACATCTCATAAACCATACATTTATCATCTATTTGTGTAATCATAAAAGCATCATCATATCATGTCATGTGCATCCATATCATCCATGCATCATCATATCATCCAAGCATCATAATCATCTCATAATGTAACTGTCATGGTACAAATCAGGATCAAGTGGGTGTAATATATCAAAATAGGCATGAGGCTACCCATGGCTGATGACTGTCTACATCATCAAATCTGTCTATATCAAATATTCGAATTGAACTAATCTTGAACCTCTTTGTCGAGAGATCGACCCTCAAATCAAACCTCTTTGCCCGATCTCTCGAGGGGGCAGTATACTAGTGTAATTCTTCATTCGCTGGGGCAATAGTGGGGCATCTGAAAAAATCAGAGAAATTTTTTCTTCATTCGCTAGGGCAATAGTGGGGCATCCAAAAAAATCAGAGAAATTTTGACTTTTGATCATGGCAAGGTTATTCTTTGAACCAACGCAACAAGTGCATTGCTTCAAAGAGGGGCAAAATGTAGACATAAAAAATATACAGATTGATATCGCACACTCGATCCTGATCTACTAACATCGCTTCATTCTGAATTATCCCTCTATCTAACCATTTAATCAAATAGCCTTATTTGATTAAAGTCATCATAATTCCCCTTTTAATTAAATAAATCCCTCAATTTAATTAAATCATCAGCTCTATTTAATTAGCTAGGTCATTTCATCTTCCTATCTTTATTTAATTAAATAATCTATATTATTTGATTAAATCTCTAAAGTTAATCTAATTAAATTAAATAAATAAAGCATTTATTTAATTTAATCTAACATCACCCCCTTTGGTTAAATAAATCAAAAATATTTATTTAACTAAGTCTAAATCATTCTTTTCTCATTTTGAGTTATTTAAATCCTAAAATCTAAGTCAAAATGGTCAAATCAACTAACATCATTTAAATTAATCAAATCATTCTAATCACTAAAATCCTCTAGATTTTGCAACTTGCACAATTAAATCATTTAGTTGATTTAATAATTCCCTATTTTCATTCAAAAAAAGGCATCCAAGTGGGAATATTCTTCAAATTTGAAATCTCCCCCCAAATAGACTTGTCCATCCAACAAAGCATTTAAAGCTCTTACATTGTCTCTTACATGTCTCCCACTTAGAATTTAACTCATCTTTCATCCCCCCTAAACATGTCATCTCATCAAATTCAAATTTCAAACTTGCACATGGATCAAAATGTGCTCAAGCTTCCTCCATTCACAAGTTGACAAGTGGCATCTTGCCATTGGATGAATGTTAGTCCCACATTTCTCAAATTTGGACATTCATCCTTCAATCTCATCTATAAATAAAGAGCTCACATCCTTGTTTGATCATCCACAATTTGAGTAAAGTTACTATACTCAAATCCATAGCAACTTATCATCAATTTCATCCAAGCATAGTTAGGTTATATGCAGATTTTCATCTTGGAGCATACATCCAGCATCAACAAAGTGGATCACTCTTCATCACATATCAATCTTGTATCATTGGAGTTGGGAAAGGGCCAATTTTCACATCAAATTGGCACCAATTCCCTCAAGAGATTAGGAGTTTGCTTTCTTTAGAATAGATTTTGATATGCTTTCGAGTTTCATTGTGTTCTTTCTTTCATTTTCTATCTCTTTTGCTATTCAAATTAATTTCTTGAGGAATCCTTATTCTTGCTTGCATTTGATCTCCTAATGTATTCATTTGTTGTGTTTTGCAGGTATTTGGATTGGGGTTCACACTACATAACTAGATTTACCATACAATGGATACTCGCCTACATGCATGACATTCCCAGCCTAGGTATGCAACCCTAACCCATAGTGAACCAATAGTGTAATAAGTGGAAACTTACACTATAATTTGACCAAATATTTTATCATTACATATTCAAACTCACTTTTAAAGAGTGGTGTCTCACCTCTATGAAGTGGAAATTACCCACCCCATTGCTCCATTTGGTAAGTATTATGACCATACTAACACATAACTAGTCTATTCCATGTCATGATTCCATCCCAAAAGGATAATATGTGTAGTGCAGGAAAATGCATACCCTTGCATTTTCATACTTTTTTGGGTGGGATCCTTGCTATTTTTATCCTTATTTATGTCTAATTGGTCTTATTTTGCATCAAAAAGCCTAATAAATTATATCTTTTTATGGCTAATCCCAACAAACATCAAAGGGTAAATGATAATTTAATGATTTTGGTTGTGTCCCTATTTTTTGGACTGGGACTAAGACACCAGCTAGGGTGCCTTTTTCTTCCAAATGTCTTGTGACCCTGATTTCAAATGCATCTTAAATGGGCCCCTTTTTGGAGTTTGTGCCCCAAGTTTTTAGCCTCGAGACTAAGACACCACCTAGGGAATCTCGGTCCCCCTTAAGTTATTTTTGGGATTCAATTTCAAATCTTGGCGGGATTTAGCCTCCTTTAATTAATGAATTCATATTTTGGCTTGTTGTGGTGTAATTTCGGGATATTAAGCATAGATAAGTATAAATACAAGGTTATTTCACTCATTTTCATCTTAACATCCTAGCAACTTGAGTATTCATGCATTATAGAAATTTTGTGATCAAGAGAGCATTCGAGAGCAATTCATCAAGAATTTGGAGCCATCATCAAGATTCAAGCATCACATCAAAGACATTCTTACATCATGTGTGTTCTTGAGCTAACCTTTGTGATGTAGGGTTTTGATTCAAGCAAGCAATTTAAGTCAAGATCTATCAACGGGTGATCCCACAAAGTTGGTTTACAATTTCTGGGAGATTCTAATTTTTGCTAAAATCACATATTTTTAGAAAATATAATGATTTAAGCCTTAAAAAGTTCCATTTAAAGCATTCCAATTGAAGAGGGTTTGATCAAACTACCTTAGATCAAACCCCCTTGGATAGAACTCCATTAGTTTTAAACCATACCTATAACAGAGTCTTTTTTACACCTATCAAAATGTTGATAAAAAACCACTTTTGATTTACCTTTTGGGGATCAAATGAATTCATTTAAAATTTATGTTTTTTAAGTATGTAGTCCTTATTATAAGCTTCCCAAAAAGTATAATTTTAAATAAATTTAATTTAATTATTATGTTTATTTTTATTTCTTGTGAATGTAGGTTTTTCCCCCGAAAATCAACCTCTTTGTTCTACACATGTCAAAAAATAGAAGATTATCAATTTTTTGAAAATATGAGTGCACCAGATATTGAAGTCCTTGATCCAACAAAAAAAAATTGAATTTCAATACATACAAAAAAATTATGTTTAGGGTCCGCCTATGTTTGAATTGTAATTGGTTTGACTTCAAAACTTGATTAAGGAAAAAATATTTGATAAAACACTATGAAACCAATTGGAAGCACTAGATATCGTAGTTACAAATATAAATTAAAAAAAAAAAAAATTATCTGTAGAAGTTGAAAAACCAACTTCACAGTCCCCAAGAATCACCTATCACATGCAATAGATATTCATAACAAAACAAGAGAAGTTTTGTAAACCCTCAGAGAAAATTTGTGCAAGATAAAACCAGAATAATCATTATTGAAAGTAATTGTTTTACAAATAATACAAAAGCCTTCAAAAATGCAATGATGCAATAAAGCAAGAAAAAAAAAACCCTAATCTTATCTTGAGCAAAAAAATAGCTCAACAAGATAAGGATAAGAATTAACCTAGGAAATAAAATATGCCTAAGTAAACTTATGCTAAAGTGTAATTAAATAATTAATTACACGAACACTCCCCCATAAGTGCAACTTAGGGAGAAGAAAATTATTATGCAAAGATGAGTCCCGACAACAAGGCCAGATCAGGTACTCATTTACAAATGCAATGCAAACTAAATCAAACAGGGTAAAGGAGAAAACCACATGGGAACAAAAATCCTCCCCAAAATAGAATGCAATAAACTAAGTGATGAAATATGGAGGACTCCATAAGACCCCCGAAGGATACCATCCTTCACAAAGATACATAAATGAATCCTCCCATAAGAGAGGAAGAAAGAGACCACAGATCCCCCGCAGAATGAAGTAACTACAAAAGAACTAAAGAAATTGCATCTCCTGAAAGAAGTGAGAGGGAAGAGGCCAAATGAAAGAAATATCTAAAGGTGGAATAGGTGTAGCCCAAGATGTATCCATAGAAGCAGGTGGGACCTCAACCAATGAAGAAGTCAAAGTAGGTGAAGACTCAATAGAAACATCCAGAGATGGATGATCAACAGGATCCTGTTGCACTGAAACAGAAGAAGCCACATCGGTAGCCACAACAATAGCAATAGGAGGTGGAGGAGATGGAATGGGAGGCTTGAGAACATGATCCTAAGTGAGAAAACCAATTTTCAAGAAGCCAAATCTTTCCTCTGAATGATGATGAACACTAAAAGTGTGAGGAACAGTTGTAGGAACAAAAGCACCATCATTAGAAAAATTAGTGAAGGAATACAACCGAGATGAGTGATCCACTATCCCAGTAGCAATAACTGCTCTACTCTCCAAATCTCTGATGATAACTGAATTAGGTGTGAACTCCACAAATCTCCTAGTGCCTCCATGTGTGATCTGATAAATGGAAAGAAGGTTGTTTTTCAAGTGAGGGACACACAAGACATCCTAAAAGGAGTGGTCCCCAAAACTAATAGATCCCTTCCCTATAACACTCATGTAAGTTTTGTTTCCCATCAAAATGGGAGACATAGTGCAAGGCTCAAAGGAAGTGAACATAGACTGTGAAGATGCCATATGATGAGATGCTCCTGAATCTAGAAGCCATCTCCCTGATCCAATACCTGAAGAAGCACAAAGAGCATGTCCCTTCATATCTCATAAAGTATGTAAACTAGTTGTGCCTGCATTATGTTGTTCTCAAGAAGAATAATGAGGAGAAGAAGATGATGCAAACATCCTAGAAGGAAAATCAATCTGATGTTTCTGAAGAAGACGTTTCATCTCATCAATGTCCTTGTAACAATTATGTTCTGCATGTCCTTCCCTCTTGCAATATGCACATGGAACCTTCTCCTTCCTAGATGATTTCCCCTTAGAAGAGGAGGATGAATCTGAGGAATCCTTTTGCTACTCATGAGGTTGGGAATCCTTTTGTTTCTATTTCTTTCCTTTGCCTGTAGAAGCCTTCTGATCTCTGGGCTCCTGTGATGCAATAAGTGCCTATAATGAGGAAGAAGGTTTCATTGTGCCCATGCTAGCTAAATTAGCTTTCTCTCAAATGAGAGATGAAGCAAAGTCATCAAGATATGGCATAGTGAATCTCGTACCAAGTGCATCCCTAGTGGCATAAAAGGTAGATACAAAAACTGAATAATCTGGTCCAAGCTTAGAAATAATGGACAATATCAACTGAGAGTCTTCTTTTTGAACACCACACTATGACAACTGCAATCTAAGAGACTTGAGTTTGGTGAAAAACTCATGGATGTTGTCAAAATCCCTAGGATTTAATTCAATAAGCTCATTCTCTAACTGAAACCCTCTCATAGTATCCTGCTTCCCAAACAAAGACTCTAAAGTGGTCCAGATCTCATTGGGTGTAGTGCAAGACTCAATGTGAAAAAAAAGGTCAAAAGAAAGAAATAGACATAATGTACCATAAGCTTCATCACACCTATTAAACCATTTTCTCTTTTCAGTAGCACCTGTAGGTTCAATTTTTGTACCCATGGTTACCCTGTACAACCCTTTGTGTTTCAAGTGAATCTCCATTTGTTTTTTCAAACCAAAATAGTTGAATGGAGTAAGGGGTGTAGTATTATGTGTATTTATGACAGAAAACAACAATATATACTCTCAAATAAAAAAATATTCCTCTTTGATCTTAAAAAAAACTCTTGATTTGCACGTTTCCCAAGAAAATAACTCAAAAAGTAAGGGCTGAGTTCAGACAAAAAAATTAGATACCTAGAGAAAATTCTGAAAAAATAGGTCTGAGATCTGAGAAGAGGACGGAACCAACTTTCCAATGCCTATTTGTTTTCGAAAAACAGAGCCAGGACGCAAAAGTTATGCCTCTCGGAGTGAAAACAACAACTTTTGGCTTTAACAAGTGAAAAATCCATCAAAATGGAAAAATCAGAAAAAAAGACCTACACCACTAGATCCATCGTTGAATCAGCTTTCCGGCGATATCTCATTTTCGAAGAAAGGCCTTCATTTGCCCAAGTTATGAGAAAATGAAAAAAAGCCCTGTAAAATGGACTTTCAGCACTAACAAGGTGCAAAACATTAGCTCCTTCGGTTTGGCCCTCAGTCGCCCATATGACCGTAGGCTACAGGGTTTTTTTTTTTTTTAACTATTGGCTTGTGGGCGCAGCTCCTGGTCACAATGTGACATCCGGCTTTTGAGAATGGGCCCGCGGGGGCTGACCTAGGTGTGGGGGCTGGTGCTAGGTCCTCCAAAGGACTGCGGGGCTAAGATTTGAGGCTGGAAACCAGCGGAGTGCCACTGGTGGGTGGTGAAAGCTGCCACTACGGGTGGCGGGTTGTGGTGGCCGCCACCTGCAAGGGTGGCACTTTTTTTTAAAACTGGTTGGGCAAAAAATCAAACGTAGTTTTGATTATATATATATATATTTTAAATTTCTGCCTCAGGAAGCAAGCTGGGGAGGCCGTATGGCCTCTCTGGCTATTTTTTTTTTCCTTTTATTTCAACTTTCACCGAAATCGACGAAACGAAAGGCATTTCTGGGGTTTTTGGATGCTCTGATTGCGATGGTGACGTCCATTTGGCCCAAAAATGCACAAAAAAAATATGTACCCCTAGATCCACAAAAAATAGCCTGACTTCAAACCCTTGCACAGAAAAGGATGTTGTGAGAGAATATCTTCAGATCATGAATACGCAGCAATAGGTCTGGAGCTCTGATACCATGTAGAAGTTGAAAAACCAATTTCACAGTCCCCAAGAATCACCTGCAAGCAATCACCTATCACATGCAGTAGATATTCAGAACAAAACAAGAGAAGTTCTGTAAACCCTCAGAGAAAATTTGTGCAAGCTAAAACCAGAATAATCATTATTGAAAGTAATTGTTTTCCAAATAATACAAAAGCCTTCAAAAAGGAAATGATGCAATAAAGCAAGAAAAAACAACCCTAATCTTATCTTGAGCAAAAAGACAACTCAACAAGATAAGGATAAGAATTAACCTAGGAAATAAAATATGCCTAAGTAAAATTATGCTAAAGTGTAATTAAATAATTAATTACACCAACATTATCCTTCATGGAAAAAAAATTATGTGTTATATGGTGAACGCCACTCCTTAAAAATGGTGTTTATTGAAAAAACTAGTTTTTGAAGGAGATAGAAAAAGAAGTGCAATATGATTCCAAAAAATTGGAAAAAAATATATTTAGAATCTACAGACAAAATGTCACAAATAACTAGTTGTATCATCTTCAAATTCATCATGGTTTAGCCACTATAGGTGCCCAAAAGTGAAGATTTAGTTAGAAAAAATTAGTTTAGTGTCTAGTTTGGACAAAAATTGTAAACCAGTATTGTGGGATCACCCCAAGCATTCATTTGATTCAAGATCTACATTCAAGTTAGACACTTCACCCAAGTTTGCAGATTTCATAACAAGATTTTGGTGAGTTGCAACATAGCATTTTGTTCATTCATCATTTCCCTCCATTATTTCATTTCATTCCAAGGTTTAATTACCAACAAGGGGCTCGAACAAGGAAAACCCCCATTTACTAACAATAAATAAGTTTTTCCTCTCTTGCATTTTTGTGTTTGCAGATTTAGGTTGAAGACTTGAAGATCATTTGAAGTGTAAAGTTGCAAAGTTGCATTGCAAAGTTTTCATCTTCATAGAAACTCACCTACAGTCCAGATCTGGAAGTTTCAGGACCTAAGATTTGAGAAGAAGGAAATGCAAACTTTGAGCCTTAGGATCACATCCAAAGATTTCAAAAATTCAAGATGATAATAAGTTGGCAATAAGGGTGTCTTAGTCCTCCCAAGGGTATTTTGCAGAGATTCTTTGAAATTCTATTTCGACATCCGAAGATTTAACATCTACTCCAAAAATAGTAGCGGGATTAAGACAATAGTAAGGGCATCTTTGTCCTCCCTAGCATATCTTGACAACATTTTTGCATTTCCAAAATCCTTATCACATTTCCAGATTTTCTAGGTACATACATCCTAACTTTTTGTTACTTATTTTTTTCATTTGCATCCATCATTTGGCTTACATTACTAGGTTTTGTGAGTTGAATGTTAAGTTGTCTTTTCCAAGCTATTGCTTGGTGGTGAACCCTTTGAAGCCTAAAGAACTCCCCCTAGGTCTTCCTTGTTGAGAATTGTCTCACCTTTGTATTGATAGTCAATCCAATTTAGGATCCTAGGGAATTCTTAAATGTTAATTGGGGAAAGGTGGTGTTCTATGACCTAGGCCATAAAGCACCCATTTCCCCATTAATCATTTTGGTGAACCTAAAATTTTGGGAGATTCATTTTCTAATTTGGAGTTCACTAAGATCCTAGATCTAGGTTGCATTCATTCTTACATTGCATTTTGCGTTAGTGAAAGTGCACCTAGGGTTTATCATATTTGCATTAGTGAAAGTGCATATAAGTGCACCTAGGGTTTATCATATTTGCATTAGTGAAAGTGCATATAGGTTGCATTTTTTGCTTTCTTGCATCATCTTACCTCATTGAAAAACTAAAAGGTACATTGATAATCATCCTAATTGCATTTAAAAACATTGTTATTGCATTCAAAATTGAAAAAAAAACATTCAACTTTGCATCCAATTGCTTGTCATTAGTCACTCTCTATTACATTCATTTGCATAGTTTTTTGTTTCTAAACATATAGTCCCTGAGTAGGCAACCTGGAAACACTATAACCAATCCAAAAAAAAAAAAATCTAAGAAAATCCTTTACTAGGATTAAAACACCCAAACTGGTTTCTTAGTCCTTTTGTGGGTTTTTGGCTCAGAACCCTCTCTGTATTATTTTCTTTTTGTTCTAGTTTTTGGAACCTCTAAATTCCTTCAACGAGACCTAGATTCCCTTGCTAGAATCTTAGTCCCTGTTGACTTTGACCTTGAAGTTTTTCAGGGTTTGAAATTGCTTTTATGTACTTTTGTTTACTACTTTCAATTTTTTGTTACAGTTTATAGTGTAATTGTAAGCATATGATATTGTGTTCATTACACTTTCTTTGGTTTATCCCTTGCATGAGTTGTACTACTTGGTGTCCTACTATCAATACTATGGTGAGACGAAGTGTGAGACTCATGGAATTCTATGATAAAACACGTATTTTGGATCTTGGGTTATCTAGCTCTCTTACTTCTAGTGTTGGTACTAGTTCACTAGGTATGGACCATACCTTTGATAACTCTTTTTCTATGCCTACCTTACCTACAAGTGTTATTACAAGTGTTCAAACAATGGTTGATCATATCCCTCAAGAAAACATAATGAAAATGTATGAAGACTTATCCCATTTACAATATAGCGTGAGTAATAAAAAAAATTCCAACACTGTTATATCTTCCATAGATAGTATTCACTGCATGATGGAAAGTGATAGAGTGGAAGTTGTGCATAACATAGCTCAAATCTTTGGAAAAAATCTTCCTTCCACCACCAATGGCTCTCAAACTTCAAATAATGTACAAAACCAAGGAGGAATTCAAATTCCTCCCCCTTCAACAATAACCTCCATTCCCACCTATACAAATCCTCAAGTGACCACAACGATGCAACCAACTATCAATATCCTTCCTACCTCAAACATTTCCACTAGTGCTCATTATACCTATGTGGCATCTAACCTTATATCTCCTCCTATAAGTTAACCATTCAATTGTCCTTCCAACACATACACACCACCACCATATTTACCTCCATCTCAAATCACAAACAATGACCCTATCATTAACCATATTTTACAAATCCTTTCATCCATTCAACGTCAAGTTTCCACCATAAATCAAAATCAAAATGGTCTACCTTCATACTATGTCAAAAGTAATCCATTATCCTTGGAGATATTGAGAACTCAGGTGCCAAAAGGTATAAAGATCCCTAGATTTGAGAAATATGGAGGAAAGGGAAATCCTACTAATCATGTTAATGCCTTTATTTCTTTATGTAGTGACTTTATCCTTCAGGAAAATTTTTTGGGTAAGCTTTTTCCCCGATCCTTGAAAGATGTTTCCTTGGACTAGTTTTCTACATCACTGAATAACTCAATTCATTCATTTAATAAACTTGTTGAAGCCTTTATTAACCATTTCCAAGTGCATACGGTTCCTAAAATGAAATTAGCTTATTTGATGAGATGTAAACAAAGCGAGGATGAAAAAGTCACTGAATTTATTTCATGTTACCAGTCCCTTTATTACCAAATTAGTGTGAAGATTCCTGATTCTCACCTTCAAAAGATGTTCATAGAAAATTTACAAAGTAAGATACAAGACAAGCTTACCATGATGAAATTCATTTCCTTCATGCACTTGTGCATTTCCCTTTGAGATTATCAGAATTCCATAGGTAGTTGTGAACCAAAAACCACCTCAACCTATCCTAAAAATTCTGAATATTCAAATAAAAATACCTACCAGCCTTTTAGAAGACAAAATAAAAGTTTCCTTCAACTAAATTCTACCTCCCAACCTACCAAACAAGTTGATACCCAAGTAGCTGCTATAAAGAAGAGTAATCCTTATATCTTTGGGGATCCACAAAGACAATTTACTCCCTTACCTGACACACTTCAAAATATCATGACTCAGCTAATAAACAAAAACATGCTTACCTTACCTCTCATTTGACCTCTCAACCTTAGAAATCCATTACCTTTGAGCTTCAGACACAATTCCTATTATGCTTATGACCAACAAAATGGACATGATACAGAACAATGCAAGTGTCTTAAACATCTTGTGCAAGACCTCATTGATTATAATCATATTCAAATTGGAGGTGTGAATGACAATGGTAATAAATCTATAGCTCCTCCTAACCAAAACTTTCAAATCTTTACCAATCCCATGCCTAACCACAATATTTCATTTGTTAAGGCTAGTGAAACTAAGCCCGATGTGATGAGCGTTGACACAAATGATGATAACATGAACAATAATGAATAAAATCCTATGGATGATGATGAACAACATCCTATGGATACTAATGACCAAAGTACTATTAGTACAATGATAGGAGTGATTGAAATCAAGCCTCGTAAACAACAAACCATAATGCCCATTCACATTACTTTCTCTTGAAAAGAAATAATAAAAAATGCACTTGATAGTCCTCTTTAAATAGCCGACAAAATCAATGATAGGCCCACCCTTGGGATTTTAATTGATCATGTCTGTGGAGAGAATGTGATCACATAGGAACTCTTATATGTGCATGAACTTACTCAAGATAGATATGGTAAACCAAAAGCATGGATTAAAATGCATGATGGTTTTTCTCATGCTACAATGCGCTCGATCACACTCCCTTTACAAGTGCGACCAAAAAAATTCAATGTATCATTCTCTATCATCTCTAATTTGGATCAATTTCATGTGATGTTAGGCTACAAATGGCTTCACTCCATGAATGCGGTCCCATCTATTTTCCATAAGTGCTTAAATTTTCCAGTCGGCAATGAAATATTCACTATCAACCATAGTGGCTTTAGACCTCTCTCTTCTCATGGAAATTTTTCCTTAGAATATTTTTGGCCTGAACTCATGGAACCTATAAGACCCCATTAGGACTTCCTTTTCTTATCCTACCAAAATTTGAAAGAAAAATGCATAGCTAAGTTATCCGTCAAAAAATTTCCTCCACCTATGATCGAACCTTCACCCCTTTAAGAAAACAATATTGAGCTTAAAGCCCTCTTGACTAACCAAGACCCATCCATAAAAAAAACTTTGCCTATCTCCTACAAAAGGCCAAGAGAGAACCAAACAAGTTCTGATCCACCTCCTAAAAAAATTTATAAAGCCAAAGAGAAAGTGGTTGAACAACCTTCCATGGTTTCTTTTGTTCTTCCATCACAAGAAGAAAACAAACCTATGGTTGACAAACCCACTCCTACACAAACACAACTTGAAAACCACAATAAAAGAAACATAAATTCTAGAGAGCATAGGTGTAGATGTTGTGCTATTGTTCAAAAAATGAACAAAGAGAAAAACATAGAAAATAAAAATCATAATTTGATAGAAGCAATAAACGATGAGCCTCCCCCATTACCAGAACCAACAATTCCTATGTCTCCAACACAAGGACTAGCAACTTCTTTGGATATTATCATTCATCCTCCTATTGTGGTTAACTTGGATGATGATGAAGAAACTACTAAAATTGATGAGCAAGTGCATAATGATTTGAATTTGTTATTTTCCTCTTCTATGAGCCTAGATGATAACAATCATGATGATCCTTCTAAACTGAGTGATTCACCACATGTCTAACTTGGTAATTCTCCTAGTACACCACTTGACATGATCCCTATCGCTATTGATCTGCATTCTGCATATACTGAACAAGACTGGGATGTGGATGACCTGCTAGATGGTTGACTCACATGTGTTTTACTAGTCTTTTTTCTTTTCTTTTTGGTTGATTGCATGTAATGTGATCCCCCATGATTTTTTGTTTGATGCTCCCTCTCTATGTGCATTCCTCTATTTGTACCTTCATTCTTCTATATGTCATAAGCTTTTCGCCTTTTCATTGGTCTTTATCTTTTCTTTTGCTTTCATTTTTTTGTCTTTTGTTTTCCTTTTGGGGATGACGCAAGGCATCGAGACACCCTATGTCTCTTCCATGTTGACCCAAAATATTTTTCATTATCTATTCTTTTCCTTTCATTTTTAGTCTTGTGTTTTCCTTTTGGGGATGACGCAAGGCATCGAGACATTCATGTTTCTTCCATGTTGACCCAAAAGTTTTTTCTTTATTTTCACTCTCTTTGTATCATTCTTCTAGTTCTATGTGTATTTTGGGAATGATGACAATTCCTAGCTCTCTAATATCATTGCAACAAAGACAGATACTGGCCCTGAATCCATAGATCTCTTATGTGTTTCTAGGGGGAAACCCTCCTTTTCCTTTTTCCTTTTCATGTTTGGATACTTTAAAGTAATTGCTTATAGCATGGTGTTTAGCAATTTCTTTGAAGTGGGGGCAAACATTGGCATTGCATTAGCATTACATAAGTTGTGAATCTTTTATCCTTTGATTGGTCCTCTCTTGGAGACATTAGGAACAATGTCCCCTAATATTAAGAACTCACATGAATTAAGAAAAATCTCTTCAAACATCCCTCTTTCTTGTTGCATTACATTTTTGTACCTTATTAAAGTCATGGAGGTATTTCTTTGATATGGTTACTTGGGACTCACCTAGTGAATGACTAGCTTCACTAGCCCTTGTGAGCATGCATTTTTGTACCTTATTAAAGTCCTGGAGGTATGGATTTTATATGGTTCCTTGGGGCTCAACTAGTGGACAACTAGCTTCACTAGCCCTTGTGAGTGTGCATTTTCTTTTTTTCCTTATCATAGTCATGGGGGTATGAATTTAATATGGATCTCTTAGGGCTCACCTAGTGAACAACTAGCTTCACTAGCCCTTGTGAGCATGCATTTTGTTTAAATAGTGGACAACACATTCCACTTGTAAACCTTTTTGGAAAAAAATTCTAGACCTGGTCCACAGTGCGTTGGACAACCAGTCTTTGTAGCATTTTTCCTTTTCCTTTTTCATTTTTTCTATCTTTGATGATGTATACTAGTGATCTAGTTATAGCTTCATATATCATCTGCAAGTGTGTTCCTTTGTGCTTATGTTGGTCTGTCATAGGATCTTGATCATGGGGGCTTGGCCACCCTCTTGATTATTGTCATCCTATCTTACTAACATTTGTACATTTGAACCCTTCTTGATTGTGTGGTTGGCTACTTTAGTGTGAGTTTGAAGCAAGTTCATCCTCTCACTAAAGTGGGGGCTAGGTGTAGTGTAGGAAAATGCATACCCTTTCATTTTCATGCTTGTTTGGGCATGCCTTGCTTTGTTTATCCTTATTTATGTCTTAATTGGTCTTATTTTGCATCACAAGCCTAATAACTTATATCTTTTTATGGCTAATCCTGAAAAAAATCAAAGGGTAAATGATAATTTAATGATTTTGGTTGTGTCCCTAATTTTTAGACTAGGAATAAGACCCCACCTAGGGTGTCTTTGTCCTCCAAAGGTCTTGGGACCCTGATTTCAAATGCACCTTAAATGGACCCCTTTTTGTAGTTTGTGCCCCAAGTTTTAAGCCTCAGGACTAGGACGCCACCTAGGGCATCTTAGTCCCCCTTAAGTTATTTTTGGGATTTAATTTCAAATCTTGGCGGGATTTATCCTCCTTTAATTAATGAATCCATATGCCGGATTTTTTGTGGTGTAATTTTGGGATATTAAGCATAGATAACTATAAATAAAAGGTTCTTTCACTCATTTTCATCTTAACATCCTAGCAACTTGAGTATTCACATATTATAGCAAGTTTGTGATCAAGAGATCATTCAAGAGAAATTCATCAAGCATTTGGAGCCATCATCAAGATTCAAGCATCATATCAAAGACATTCTTGCATCATGTGTGTTCTTGAGCTAACATTTGTGATGTAGGGTTTTGATTCAAGCAAGAAATTTAAGTCAAGATCTATCAAGCATTCCTTTGATTCAAGATTTACATTCAAGCTAGCCACTTCACACAAGTTTGCAGATTTCATAACAAGGGTTTGGTGAGTTACAACATAGCATTTTGTTCATTCATAATTTCCTTCCATTATTTCATTTCATTCCAAGGTTTAATTACCAATAAGGCGTTTGACCAAAGAAAACCCCCATTTACTAACAATCAACAATTTTTTCCTCTCTTGCATGTTTGTGTTTGCAGATTTAGGTTGAAGACTTCAAGATCATTTGAAGTGTAAAGTTGAAAAGTTGCAATGCAAAGTTATCATCTTCACAGAAACTCACCTATAGGCCAAATCTGGAAGTTTTAGGACTTGAGATCTTAAAAGAAGGAAGTGCAAACATTGAGCCTCAGGATCACATTCAGAGATTTCAAAAATTCAAGATGGTACTAAGTCGGTAGTAAGGGCATCTTAGTCCTCCCAAGGGTATTTTGCAGAGATTCTTTCAGATTTTGTTCTGACATTCGAAGATTCTGCATTTTCCCTGAAAAATAGGAACGAGACTAAGACAATTGTAACGATGTCTTTGTTCTCCCTAGCATATCTTGACAAAATTTTTGCATTTCCTGAATCCTTATCACATTTTCAGACTCCCCAGGTACATACATCCTAACTTATTGTTACTTAATTTTGTCATTTGCATCCATCAATTGGCTTACATTACTAGGTTTTGTGAGTTAAATGTTAAGTTGTATTTTCCAAGCTTTTTCTTGGTGTTGAACCCTTCAAAGCCTAAAGAACCCCCTCTAGGTCTTCCTTGTTGAGAATTGACTCACCTTTGTGTTGATAGTCAACCTAATTTGGGATCCTAGAGAATTCTTGAATGTTTAATTGGGGAAAGGTGGTTTTCTATGACCTAGACCATAAAGCACCCATTCCCCCATTAATATATATGAACATATACATGTATGTTAAAATTATTGGCAAGAGACACTACACATGTCATTTGGTGTTGTCATTGATGGCAACCCTAGTCTTTGATTCGATCCACACGTCAGTATTTGTTCGTACTGGAAGTCAGATTGAAGCTAAGTGATTAACTATCAAGTTAGAACATAGCATCCGACGAAATTGTGTTCATCGATTCATATGCAATTTTCTGTTATAATTTTGTGTTGTGGATCTCAGGGAAGGTATTTCGATGTATGATCTATGTTATCTTTTAATCTTAGAGCCTCATATTGATTGGTGTGTAAGTTAGAAGATCTGGTTGATTGATTTTTTGTTTAATAGTGCAAGAAGGCGGATTTGTTGATTGTAGCATGTTGTGGATCTTCAAGGAAAAATTGTTTGAAGTATTTTTGTGTTCGAGGATATTGTTTTGGGTCCTCACTATGTTGTGGCCAACTTTGGTTGGTGCGCATTGAAAATTATTTATGGATTGAGTTGACGGTTTGTAAATATTTTATGTTTTGTTGAAGCCAACATGTGGTTGATTAAATCTTTAGTTGTGGATATATATATAAGAAATCACTTATATCATTTGGATGCATGTATGAAGTATGTTGATGTTTGTTGTGAAATTCAAAAGGATTGTAGAGCAATAATGCACAATTTCACTTTTGCAGAAAGGGATTTGTGATTTGAATTAAAGTAGATAGAGTAGAAGTGTAGAATCAGACATAAGTTCAAGAATGTGATTGATGTGCTTAACCAGAACTGAAATCAGGCATTAGCAGATGCTATTCTCTTAGTTCAAATCTTCTGGATGTAATCTAAATGCTTTTGTAAGATAGTGAGTCTTCTTTTGTATTTGAGCAGTGTTCTTTAGGCAGTGTGCCTGAATGCATGTGCATTCCTTTTGTAAACACTTATAGTTGAGTATACTCATATTGTGGATTGACCTCCATTGAGGTTTTTCCCCTAAAAGGGTTTCCACGTAAAAAAAATCCTTGTGTTATGGTGTTGTGGTTGATTGCTTTGTGTTCTTGCATCTTACTTTTGGTTCAATGTTATAAGTGGTTTAAAGATCATATTAATAAAGTTAATTTTTGTAGAACACTGATTCACCCCCGCCTCCCAGTGTTCCTTGATTCCAACAAAAATCAATGGTTTCCATTATATATTAGTACATATATATGTATGTACACATTAAAATAAGTACATATTGTAGTGTTAGAAAATGTACTCCTTTACAATTTCACACTATGTTTGGGTCCCTTAATTAATTGGACTTAATTAATCCTCTATTTTCCTAAATTTTGCATCTACAAGCCTAATTTATTGCAAATTCTGAAAGGGGAATAATGGTTTAACTAATGTAATTATCATTTTTAACACCCCAAAATGAATAGGTCTTGATAATTTAGGTCAAGACCCATTCAACTTTGGGCAAATGGGTCCCCTTTAAGATCACAAATTCAAATTTTAAACATGTTTTTGGCAGCATCTTAAAGTCCTAAATTTAAGTTTTAACTGTTAGCTTGCAATGTTTAATTTTTTGGAAATTATAAAATTACCTATAAAAGCAAGTGTCTTTTTATCAATTCAAATCCTAGGAAATTCATGAGCATGAGTTAAAATCTTACAAGAGCTAAGATTAATGTAAAAGGTGTTCAAGAGTAGATTTCTCAAGCATTTTTTGCAGCATTCAGTATCTCAAGCATCATGTCAAAATTTTCAAGAATCGTGCATGTTTTTGGAGCTAAAATTGTGATGTAGGTTTCAAGTATTCAAGTCAAATTTCAAGCACCAAGATCACATCATCAATCAAGAAATTTCATGCAAGATCAAGACCTTGGATAGATCTATTAAGTTTCAATCCTTCAAGGGTTTGGTGAGTCGCATCATAGTATTTGTTCATTCATCATTCCTTTCATGTTTCATTGTTTCAATTCAAGGTTTAATTACCCAAATGGGGTTTGACCAAGGAAAACCCCCATTCACCAAAAAAAAAAAAAAAATTCCCTCTTGTGTGTTTTGTAGATCTTAGGTTGAACAAGGATTGAAGATCTATCAAAAGAGAAAAGTTGCAAAAGTTGTCAACATTTATGTTAAGCCACAAAAACTCATTTTCATAAATTATTTCCAAATTTATGACTTTGAAACCTAGAGGAATTGGGAGTGTAGACATATAACAGAGGATTGTGAAAGCCATTTTTCAACCCCTATAGCAAGATCCATTCACCCTTGGGTGAATGAGTCCTAGGAGGACACTTAGCACAACCTTTTTGTGATAGGTGCATAAAACCAATCCATTCTTAGATCTGCAATTTCTTTTTGGATTCTTTTATATTAAGGTTTAATTTAGTGATTTCATGTGTTGCATTGCATAATTTTATTCATTTAGTATTTTTCGTTCATCTCCCAAAAGTGTTGCTTTAGTTGATTTACCTCGTCCTAGGTCATAAGGAAAACAATAAGATCTCCACCAAGGTTGAATCACCTTAGGGCTGAAAGTCAATCTTGAGTTAAGAGCTCTCTTTTTCCTAATGAACTAAGGAAGATGGGTGCATCATACCCCCATTCCAATTTTGATTCACCCCTTTTTTGATGTTTCATTTTGGTGAACCTGACATTATTGCACTATAAACTTTTCAATTTGGAGTCCATTTAAACCTAGATCAAGGATTTGCATTACTTTGCATTGCATTGCATTTATTTGCATCTCATTTAGGATTGTTAAAATTTCATTATTTTTCATTTCATTTAGGATTTTAGGTTTGCACTTTTCATCCTCTAAAATTTGAAACATTCAAAATTTTGCATGCATATTACATTGATTTTGCATAGGACTTGCATATTAGTGTGTTTTCAATCATTCATATTCAAAACTTGAGTCAAAATTGTATTTCAAAAAGTGTCATATTTTCCATAAATTTTCACTCATTTCACTTGCATCTATACATCAAATTCTAGAAAAATAAGTCACTAAAAGTCCAGTTTATAAGTTAAACAGAGAACCCTAGCTATGAGCTTTCAACTCAAATTCAAATTTTTGCAACCCCTATGCTAAGACCCATTTTCCCTAGGGAAAATTTGTCTTTGAACAAGTTTTGTTTCAAAATTTTGGGTAGTGATTTGTCTTTATTTGCATACTTCTAATCTATTGATAAATCTGGGTTTTAGTTTCAGAAATAAAAAAAAATTGTCATCTTTTGTATTAAGTTTAATTGGTCAAATTGAGTGCATTGTTTGGAAATAAAAATTTGAATTAAAAGACATCATTTTCAGATTTTTGCATAATATAATGAGAAAATTATCTTGTTTAAAATATGAAAATTGCTCTCTTTTTACATACTTGCATTACACTTCCTATTTTTGGGTGTTTGTTGCATTTATCTTGTGCCTATTCTCCATTGTGGGTGCACCTTTGGTTTGGTGAAACTTGTATGAGCTTCACAACTTGGTGTCCTATTACCAATAGTATAGTGAGACATAGTGTGAGACTCATTCCATCCCATGCTACCACACTCACTATGGATCTCAAGTTTTCCAACTCTTTCACTCATAGTGTTGATACTAGTTAACACATTATGAACCATAGCTTTGATACCTCATTTCCCAAGACCACCCTACCAACAATCAATGTGATTGATGTTGACACAATGGTTTCTAATGTCCCTCAAGAAGAGCTATTACAAATGGATGAAGATTTATAAAAATTGCAAAAATTTGTGAGTTCTAAATACATTGTTGGTACTGCAATTCCTGTCATTGATAACATGAGGAAAATTCTTGACAATGAACAAGGAATAGAGATTGTGCATATTCTAGCTCATATTATTGATAAACATCTCCCTACAATGGCTATTTGTGCTCAAATTTTGGGGTTAACTCAAAGTAAAGGTGGAAATCCAATTCCTCCTTCCACAACTACATGACCTCTATTCGATAATCCAACTGTTACAACTAAACAACCTACTAGCAATGCCAATACTACCTTAGGAATTTCCACTGGGAATCCTTTTAGCTTTGTGCATTCAAATCTCATATCTCCTAACCCATCTCCCCTCACAAACTTAAAATTCACTTGTCCTCTGAATACATATACGCCTCCATCTTATTCACCTCCATCTAACAACACAAACAATGATCCCATCCTTAACCAACTCCTACAAAATGTTTCATCCCTCAAACAATAAATTGCTACATTGAACCAAATTCAAAATGACCAACCTTCACAATATATCAAAAGAAACCCCTTATCCTTGGAGATATTCAGAGCACAAATGCAACAAGGCATAGAGATTCCTAGATTTGAGAAATATTGTGGAAAATGAGACCCTAGTAACCATGTCTCGGCATACACAGCCTTATGTAGTGACTTTATTTTTGAGGATAAACTCTTGGCTAAAATTTTCCCTAGATCCTTGAAAGACACCACCTTGGAGTGGTTTTTTTCTTTACCAAATAACTCAATTAGTTCATTCAATGAACTTGTTGATGCCTTTCTTAACCATTTCCAAGTTCACATGGGTCCTAAGATGACCTTAGATGATTTAATGCAATGTAAAAAAACAAAGATGAAAAGGTCACTGATTTCATAGCAAGATACCAATTGCTTTACTTACAAATAAACATTAAGATTCTTGATGTTGACCTTCAAAGAATGTTCATAAAAAATTTGCATACCATTATTCAAGCTAAACTTGAGATGTTGAAGTTTCCCTCCTTTACACACTTGTGTAGGACCCTTCGTGATTATCAGAATTTTATAATCAACGTGAAACAAAAAATCCTCCTAAAAATCTTGAGAAGTCCAAAGCCGTGCCCCAAAAAAATTTCCAAAATTTGAAGAAAAAAAACAAGGGATTTTTACAAATAAATACACCTCAAAAAATCAACATTTTAACTCCCAAGTGGCTACTATAAAAATGACAAATCCATATCCATTTAGGGAGAGGAGTAGACAATTTACCCCTTTACCTAATACCCTTCACTCCATTATGTTGCAACTTATAAGTAAGAACTTAGTTACCTTACCTACTGTTAGAGCCATTGATACAACTAAGCCATTACCTCTACTTCAAATCAAATTCCTTTGGTCATTATCACCGACAAAATGGACATGATATAGAAAAATGCAAGCATCTTAAACATATTGTGCAAGACCTCATTTATTCTAATCACATCTAGATTGGTGGTGTTAATAATCAAGGAAACAAGTTTGTTGCCCCACCCAACCAAAATTTGAAAATCTTTACCAACCCCATGCCAAATCATAATGTCTCTTTTGTGAAATATAATGATGCCAAGAATGATGTGATGAATGTTGAAAAACTTGAAGATACAAATAATGACAATATAAATGAAAATGAAGGAGGTATAGAATGTATGGTTGGCTTCATTGATGTGCAACCTCATAAGGGCCAAACCAAAAAGCCCCTTGGAATTTCTTTCTCACAAAATGACATAATTATACATGCACCCAATGGTCCTCTTTACATAGATGGAAGAATAATTGACAAACCTACTAACGAGATATTAATTGATATCGTATGTGTATAGAATGTGATCATTGACAAATTCTTATTTGTGCATATGAACTTTATCAAGATTCTTATGGACAACCGAAAGCATGGATCATAAGACATAATGGTTTTGCTTGACCTATGATAGGTTCAATCACTCTTCCTTTACAAGTTGGACTGAAAAAATTGAATGTCTCATTCTCCATCATCCTATCGTCAGACCAGTTTCATGTGAAGCTTGGTTACCCATGGCTATGCTCATTAATTTTGTCTTGTCGATAGTGCATAAATGCTTAAAGTTTCCATTTGGAAATGAGATCTTTAATGTGCACCATAGTGGCTTTAATCCCGTGTCTTCCAGTGGGATTTCTCATTGGATTTATTTTGGACCGAACCTATGGAACCTATTAAACCTCGCGAGGAATTATTTTTCAAATCCTATCAGAATTTTAAGGCAACGTGCATAGAAGAATTATCCCTTAGCACCATGCCTCAACCTATGATTGAGCCTCCTATCATTGATGAAACCATGATTGAACCCAAAGCTCTTCCAAGTAACCAAGACCAAACTATGATAAATCCTTCACCTATTTCCTACTAAAGAACAAGAGATAACCAAATAAGTTTTATTGTCCCTCCTAAGATCAAACAAGTTTATAAAGCTAAAGAGAAAGTGGTTTAACAACCTCCCATGGTTCCTTCTGTTACTCTTTTGTGGGAAGAAAAGAAACTTATGGTTGATAAACTCACTCCTACATAATCACAACTTGAAAATTGTACAAAAAGAAATAGAAATGCTAGAGTGTAGGTGTAGACATCATGCTATTGATCGTAGACTAAAAGAAGAGAATAAAACATAAAATAAAGATTAAATACCAATTGAAATAAAACATGATTATCCTCTACCTCTGCCACAACAAAAACAACAAGAAACTTCTATGGAAATTGTCATTAGGCCTCCTATTGTGATTAAATTGGATGATGATAATGAGATTGCTAAGATTGATGAGGAAGTGAATAATGAGATAAATTTATTATTTTCCTCTTCCATGATTTTAGATGATAACAATTGTGATGGTCCCCCTATAATGAGTGACTCACCAAGTGTTGAACCAGGTGATGCTCCTAGTACAATATTTGTCATTGTCCCTTTAGCTAGTTGTCTACCTTACTCATATGATGAACAAGATTGAGGTGTGGATGACTTGCTATAGGTTGACTTGCATGTGCCATACTAGTCTTATCTTTGCATTCTTTGGGATTGCATGTGTGTAATGTGATCCCCTATACTATGCTTCTTGGAATGTCTTTATATGTTTGTGAGCCTACTTTGGATGACCCTTGTCACTCTATTGGTGCAAGGATACAAAGGAAGCGAATATGTCATGGAATTATTCTTTTTGTATCTACATTCTTCTATCTTTCATAATCATTTGTCTTGTGTTCTCCCTTTGGGGATGAAACGAGGCATTGAGAAATTCAGGTCTCTTCCATGTCAACCCAAAAATTTTCCTTTGTTTCTCTCTCTAGATGTGTCATTCTTCCTTTGTGCTCATTGTTCCATGATTCATTTGGGAAATGATAATAGTTTCAAGCTCAATTATATCACTGCATCAATGAAAAACACTGACCCTAGATCCATGGATCCCTTATGTGTTATCTTAGGATTGCATATGGGGGGCAACCTTCCCTTCAATATTACCTCTACTCATAAACATATGTTTAGATAGGTCTTTCTGAATAAAGTTGTCATGTATTGGAATTTATTGTGTTATACTTTAAATTAATTGCTCATAGCAGGGTGTTTAGCATTTTCTTTAAAGTGGGGGCATACTCATCCCTACGCATTGTTTGCTTCAAAGTGTAGTCTTCTTACTTCACATGATGTGTCTTCTTTGTGGTGTCATTGGGTTTGATGTCCTTCAAGATAGTGACCTTTATGAGAATATGGCATTTCCTCTTATTAGTAATGCTACATATTGCATTCCCTAAGTTGTGAATCTTTTATCCTTGATTAGCCCTCTCTTGGAGCCATTAAGCATGTTGTTTCCTAAGGTGAGACTTTTCATGAACTAAGCAAAATCCCTTTGAATGTCCTATTGCATGTATCAAGGCCACCAAGCATATCACAACTTTATTTTCAGTGGAGCCTTTATGGTTTTTATGGCCACCAAGCATAACACAACTTGCTTGCTAGTAGAGCCTTTATTTTTTTCATGACCACTAAGCATAATACAACTTTCTTGCTAGTAGAGCCTTTTTCATGAGTTCCTAGCATAATGTAGCTTAGTAGCCTTGTGACCATTTCTATGGTGCCTTATCAAATTTATTAGGAGGTATAACTTTGGTATGGTTAGTACAATTGGAGCATATACCAAGCATGACTTCCCATAAGCCACCTTTTGGGGCTCACTTAATGGACAGTGGATTTCACTAGCCCATGTGAGCACATTTTGTTTGCATAGTGAATATTGATTTTCCAATTGTAAATTTTTTTGGACAAACAACTAAGGATTGATCCATACCGATTGGACAAAAATTCAAGGCTTGATCCACCCCCACTCTTTCCCTCTCTTTCTCTTCTCATTAATTTTGGCATTGTATGATTGTGAATCATGTCTTACTAATACATATTTAACATAGGCATGTTTCTCTTTGTGCCTTTGTTGGTTTGTCATGAGATCTTAGATATTGGGGGCTTGATCATCCTCCTTGACCTTTGTTGTCTTATCTTTCCAATAATTGTACAATTAGACCTCTCTTGACGCTTGTTTGACTGCTTTAGTGTGAGTTTGAGCATTGGCTCATCCTCTCACTAATTGGAGGCTAAATGTAGTGTCAAAAAATGTATTCCTTTACATTTTCACACTATGGTTTGGTCCCTTAATTAATTGGACTTAATTAAGCCTCTAATTGCCTAAATTTTGCATCTATAAGTCTAATTAATTACGAAAATTGTAAGATTGTCAAATTGAAGGTAAAAGTTTTTTTGGTACTATTACACTTCTTATTGTAACTAAATAAAAAAATAATAAAAAAATATATAAATTATTTATAAAAGATTGTATTAACTGAGGCTTCCATTGATAACTTGTCATTTAATTCAAGCATTAGAGTTTTGAATGAAAGTAGTATGCAAATCACTATAATATAATTCAAATTATATTACAATTTCTATTAAAATATCATTTTATTTAACAAAATATAACTATAGAACTATAGTTTACAATTAATTTTCCATAGTTTATATCATAAATTTATTATTAAAATAATATGTTTTTTTATAACAAAAGTGGGGGAAAGGGCCCCTAAACCCAACCAAAAAATAAAACCAGTCCTACCGGCTAGTAGAACTACCTTCGTAAAACAGTAGGGGAAAAAAAAAAACCAACACCCTACAATAGAACCGCCACCCAACCAACATGGAATAATAAGGACCAAAACCAACCATCAACAAATGACCAAAAAAATAGATCCTAGACCTAAACTAATATTTTAATATTTACTTTTATTTTTTATAATTAGTGGGAGATTTATTTGAACCCCTTCATTAAAGAAGGATAGCATTAGTTTTAATTGATATTTATATTGGTCTTTAATAATAATTGAAAACATGGAAAAAAAAAATTGCTACTAATGGTTTAGTACATAGAGCAAACACATTCCACGATTATTTCATTGAAGGGAAACCCTAGAGATCTCAATCCAAAGTATGCAAAGGAGAAAGAGATCTTTAAATAGGGTTGTAATGCAATACCTAATGCTTAAACCTAATGTAATGCAATCTTTCACTAAATGACCTAGAAAAGCATGAAAAAGAAAAAAAAGAACTACAAGATGGAATGTGTGCACCTAGAAACCTAAAGAAGACTACATGATGTTATGGAATACTGAAAATACTGATTTTAATGTTGAGTGGGACTCATACGCTAGACAAGGTAATTTAGTCCTAGATTAGGGTTTCTAGGAAAGAACCATTTTCTGGCACTGTAGATTTTGGATCTACAAAAATTTGGAAAATGACCTATACTGGGACTCATACACCAAATTGGTGTATTATTCTAGTTAGGGTTTTTTGGAAATTCAAAGTTTGAATCTGTTCTTCAATGTCTACTTTGTCCTTTCTAATTGATTTCCAGAATCTGAAACCTTGATTTGCAACCTGTAGAAGTCTTCCAATGTGTTGGAAGTGGATTCACTCTGAGAGGGGGGGTGAATCAGAGTGAAGTGATTTTTAAATTTTTGACTCAAAAAAGTACAATGAGAATTTTTACTTTTTTTAACTCAATGTGGTAGACTTGTTTATGCAAGTGTATATCAACATTTAAAATTAGATTGACATGAAACTTGAGTAAAATTTATAACTCATGTTAAAAGCATCATATGATATTTTTCAATTAGAGTTTGAACAATCTTGTTCGTGCTTTTGTAATAGAACAACTTTTCTCAATAAAATACTTTTTAACTTTGCATGACAACCTTTTGAAATAAGAAACTTTTTATCATACTAAATGTATTAGAGCATTGACTGAATGAGCACATTAACATGAAACAGAATGAGAGACAAATAATATCACATAACTCAAAGATTTCCTGAGTGGAAAAACCCTCGTGGGGTATAAAAAACCACTCACTAAAAATTCCTTTTCATTAATCAAAGAGCACCAACTCTGTAACAAGTTTCTGAAGCACCAACTTCATAAGAGCACCAACTCTGCCTAAATTCTGAAGCGTCAACTTCATTAGGAGCACCAACTCCTTTACAAAGTCACTATCTAAATTGTGTATACAGAAATGACCTTACAATTGCATTTACATTTGTAGTCCTAAAATCACAACTGAATACAAAATACAAAAATGATCTTCAATGATACCCACTACAATATGTATTGTTCATAACAATACTATGAAAATTCTCCCACACTGAACACAAATGTCTCTGTTGTGAAAACTTGAGATTACAGAAGAAACCCTATTTTCTTCTTTTCACAAATTTGATCAAAATAACTCAAACAAAAACCACACTCCATTTCTGAATGCAATCTTTGTAATGAAACCAGAGATGTGTTACAATAAAGCCCTCTTCTTATTTTCTCTCTTTTCTCTCCCTCTATGTTTTTGCATAGATACATATATATATACAATGTTTGTGAAACGGTTATACAACTTTGTCAAGAAAACCCTGATTTCAATAACCAGAGTTTATAAACATAATGTATAATCTGAAGCCAATCAAAAATTAGTGATATGAAGATACAATGCCACTGAGAGATGAAACCTTTTAGTTTACACTCGAGTTAAAGGTAGTTTTAGTTTAGTTAAGAAAATTATTTGAAACTAAAAACAAAATTTTCTTTTCCTCTTCATTTACCAGATTTACCATTGAAATATAAAAAATATTGTATAGATATTACCTCTGTTATGATGGAATTAACCTGCAAATAAAATACCTGAAGTTCTTCATGAAAACCGCCCAAACTACCACTTCCAGCTCAAACAAAAACCACCAACATTCTTGCCAACCACCAAAGATCAACATAACTGACAACCAAACCAAAATACCACAACAACCTTGCACACTATGCAACTGAAGTTCCAGCATGGCGGCGCTAGGGTTCCAAACTATTCAATGAAAATGGAATATCATTTTTCCCTAAACAAGTCTTCTCTCAAGTCAGTCGATGAGTTTTCCAAAGTTAATAAATATTTGGAGTCTGAAGTCAAAAAGACACAATAATAATCAATTGATTAAAAATTATGATGAGTCTGCTTGAGTAATCATTTACCAAGGACCCGACCACATGATCACCTCTAAGTTTTGCTTGCAAACTATCAACACATAATGACTATATTCTAAGTCAGAGATTCTCATAATGCCGACTTAACCATATGAAAAATGATGGCTGCCAAGTGATATAACCAAGTAACCTTCAAACACAATATCATCGTTGAAAAATTCCTTGGGAAACCCGATAGGGTTTATTCTATGTAAATGTCGACCCCACAAATAATTAGCATACCAATGATAAATTAATATCATATGTAAAAGGCTTCAAATAGTCAATATGAGTATTTTCCTTTTGATGTCGACTACAAAGTCAAGGCTTGGGCATAGAAATCACCAAGTAAAAATGATAGAAAATTATATGCCATTTGAGCCACTAAATACCATCAAACAAGTGAGATACCAGAATCAAAATGTATACTATGCCACCAGATAAAATGTGAGAACAAGATATTTTTTACTAAACCAAGTTTCACGGAGCAATTGAATCAATAACCAAACTGCCTGAGACGGTGTAATTGCTTGATGAAGCAATATAAATAAGTGACGAACCAAAAGTGCATACCAAATTTATCAACAATAAGTCATACCAACTGACACCATATTTCCATAAGCATTACCTTCATCTGTATATGCCATGAATTAATATACCTGAACATGTGAAGGTGACAATTTCATTAATTCTGAAGCTAAAGAAAACCCTGACACCATGAATACCATTTGAATAACCTGAACCAAACCTTATCAACACTGTCAGTCTGATATGATCATAATCACTTGCAAAAGAATAGCATTCATACCACTGAACACTGAACCAAAATTCTCATGAGAATCAACATGAACCTAAATCATAATGATTAACCATTTGTAATAGCCAAGAGTATTCAAATATGTATCATGTCAAAGCATAAAGATCTTGATAGACCAAATTTGAAACTGTCAGACCATGAGAACCAAGAAAGTGATTTTGTCATCAAGGACAAACCATGAACAAACCATGACCACAACTAAGATCCAACACAATGATCTCTAATACAAAGTGACAACTTTGAAAACTTTGAACACTTTGACAATTTTCTCCAAACTTGTTATTCAATATGTCTTTAACCTAGATCTGCAAATCACACAATAAAGAGAGGGAAAAATGTTGTTCTATTAGTGGAAAGGGGTTTTCCTTGGTCAAATCCCATTTTGGTAATTAAACCTTGGAATGAAATGAAATAGGAATGGGGAATGATGAATGAACAAAATATGATGCTGCAACTCACCAAAACCTAGCAATAAAGTATTGCAAAGATTTATGAAATCATTCCAATGGATGTAGATCTTGACCCTTGCATGAATGTGATAGATCTTGAGTTGAATGCTAGCTTGAATCATGAAACCCTACATAATAAATGTTAGCTAAAAAAAAAACATGATGCATGAAGACTTTGACATGATGCTTGATGCTTGAATAATGCTTTAAAACACTTGATAATATACCCTTGAATTCTCTTGAATGTTCTTGTAAACACTTGAATGCTCTTGTGAACTCAAATTTCTATAAGAATGTTGATTCAACTTGCTAGGTTGATCTCATGAATTCTTAGGTTGTTAGATGAAAAATGAGTGAAAGAACCTTGAATTCATACTTGTTTATGCCTAATTTCCCAAAATTACAACACTACAAATCGACATCATATCTAGGAGGATAAAATATTGTCAATAATTTGAATTAATTTTAATTTTGGGCCACACAGGACTCATATGAAAGGAGTGGCATATGAGTCCCATTAGGCATTAATTATGGGAAAATTTTCAAAAATGCTTAGAAAGGTGCAAAATCTAGATCAAGACCCAAAAACCTAGGTGGGACTCATATGCCCAAGGCAGTGTATGAGTCCCAGATCACTAAATCTGGGCCACACAACCTAAAAAAAATTGCATTATGATTGGATGTTGATTTATGTTAGGATTATCCTCGAAAAGATGCATTAAATGAGGCTTGTGGATGCAAAATAAGGAAAATTAAAGCATAAAGAAGCCCAATTATTTATGACAACCCTAGAAAGTGTGAAAGTGTGTTATAACACTTTACAACACCCTAAATAAGGTACCATTAAGTTTATTTAGTTCACAAGGACCCAAGACCTAATGTGAATGTATCAAACACATTACAACACTAAATCAAGGCAACATTAAGCTTAGTTTAACAAGGAGGACCCAAATGAGCAAGGAAAAGTAAAAAGGATACTTTTTTCATTGCCACATTTAGCCGCCACTTTAGTGATAGGAGGAACTTGCTTCAAACTTACACTAAAGTAGAAAAACTCACATCAAGAGGGATCCAAATGCACCAATTTTGGTAAGATAGGATGACAATGATCAAGAGGGGTGATCAAGCCCCTAGGATCAAGATCCTATAGAAAACCAACATAGGCACAAAAGAACACACATGAAAATGATATAAAGTGCAATAACAAGGCACAAGCATACATTGCCAAAGACAAAGAGAAAATAAAAACAAAGGAAAAATAGGGGTTGATCAATCTTCGACCGTTTTTCCATTGTGATGTGGGATTAGATCTAGGAGGTTTGTCCAAAAAATGCACGCTCACTCTAAGGCAACATAACTTCAGGCTATCCATTGGGTGAGTAATCCAAAGAGGTGAGGCACATACACACATGGATGGTATGTGCTCACACACACATGTGAGTGGCTAAGGGAAAGTCATGCCTCGGTTAGGATTCCCATTAGACCATACCAAATTTATACCTCCTAATAACTTTGATAAGGTGCCACACAATAATGAACTTCAATCTTCATTAGGCAAGCAAAGCTTTGTATGTTTGCAACTCATGAACAAGCAAGATGGATCCACAGGCATGCAAGGTGGCCATATAATTGAAAATACAAATTGCAACAATAGGGAATGTTCAAAGGATTCTTTCTTAATTCATATGAGGTCTTAACTTAGGGAACATTGTGCCTAATTTCTACAAGAGAGGACCAATCAAAGAATAAAAGGTTCACAACTTAGGGGATGTAGTGTGTTGCATCAAGCCACTAAGAGGAATATAATATGTTAAGAGAGACCACACTCTTGAGGGACATCACACCCAATGTCAACCAAAAACCAAAAAAATCATTGCATGAAATAAGAATACTACACCATGAACCATGAAAAGGAAAAATACAAAAGAATAATGCCAATGTATGCCCCCACTTTAAAGAAATTGCTAAACACCATGTTGTGATAAATTACTTTAAAGTAGCAAATGATAAATGCTAATGATAAAGAAGACATGATAGCTAACTTGGAAATCCCTATGCCAAGTCATATGTTTCCAAATGAAGCTATGTCATGAAAATAACAAGGGGTTGCTCCTGAAATGAGACTCCAAACACGCATAAGCGATCTATGGATCAGAGGTTAGTGTGTTCTTGCTACAATGTTTTTAGAGAGCTAGGAACTGTCATCATTCCCCAAATATGCATAGAACTAGAAGAATGACACAAAGAGAGTGAAAACAAATAATTTTTTTTTAAGTCAACATGGAAGAGACATGAATGTATCAATGCCTTGCGTCATTCACAAAATGAAAACACAAGAAAAATGAAAAAGATGAAGGAAAACCTTTTGGGTCAACATGGAAGAGACATGAATGTCTCGACACCTTGTGTCATCCCCAAAAGGAAAACACAAGACCAAGAAAAGATAAAGGAAAAAGATAAAAGATTTACAACATAAAGAAGAATGAAGGTACAAATAGAGGAATATCACAAAGAGGGAGAGAGAGACACACACACATCAAATAGAATAGTACAAGGAGGATCACGTTACGCACATGAAATAACACAAAAGAAATAATGCAAAGGAATATTAAGGCACGTGCAAGTCAACCTAAAGTAGGTCATCTACATCTCAATCATGTTCCTTGTATATCGAAGGCAAACAACTAGCCAAAGGGACAATAGAAAGTTTCGAACTAGGGCCATCACCTGGTTCAACACTCTTCTTTGGAGAATTGTCGGTTAAGTTCATGGAAGAGGAAAATAATGTATTCAATTCATTATGCACCTCCTCATCAATTTTAGTAGTCTCCTCATCAGCATCTAAATTAATCACAATAGGAGTTCAAATTATAATGTCTAAAGAAGGGTTTAACTCTTGTTGCAGTTGTGTTATAGGATATTTTTGTTTTGGGGAAGGGGTAGACTCATTATGCATTACTTCATTCAAGTTTAGATTTTGATTTTATTTTTTTATTTCATCATTTAACCTTCGAGCCAAAGCATGGCGTCTACACCTATGCTCTCTAGCACCTCTTTTTCTTTTAGTTTGGTTTTCAAGTTGCATCTATGTAGGAGCGGGTTGAACAACCATAGGTTTCTTTTCTTCCCTAAGGGGAGGAATGGAAGGAACCATAGGAGGTTGTTTGACCACTTCCTCTTTAACTTTGTAGACTTGCTTTATTCTAGGAGGTGTGATGGGGTTGTTTTTGTTATCTCTTGGTCTTTTGTAAGAAGTAGGAAAAGGTTCTATCTTAGGTTGGTCTTGGTAGTTTGGAATGTATTTTGGTTCAATCATGATTTCATCAAGGATGGTAGGTTCGGTCGTGGGTTGAGGCATGTTTTGAAGGGAACTTTTTGCTATGCATTTTTCCTTAAGATTTTGATATGATTTGAAAAAGAAGTCCTCACGAGGTTTTATAGGTTCCATAGGTTCCATAGGCTCTAGCCAAAAGAAATCTAATGAAAATTTCCCTTGGGAGGACAAAGGGTTGAAACCACTATGGTGCATAGTGAAAATTTCATTGTCAAAGGGAAAATTTAAGCATTTATGTACAACCAAAGGGATGAATTTCATGGAGCGAAGCCATGTATAGCCTAGCTTCATACGAAATTGGTCCAACTATGGGACAATGGAGAATGAGACATCTAATTCTTTCAGTCCTATTTGTAAGGGAAGGGTGATCAATCCTATCATAGGGAAAGTGAAACCATTATGCATCTTGATCCATTCTTTCGGTTTATCATATATTTCTTGGTAGAGCTCATGGGCAAGTATGAATTCCTTAGTGATCACATTTTCTCCATAGACAAGATCTATTAATATCCTATTAGTGGGCTTATCATAGATTCGACTGGCTATGTAAAGAGGACCATCAAGCTCATGATCAATTGTATCTTGTGAGGAGAAAGAAATCTCAAGATGATTTTTAGTTCGGCCCTTATGAGGCACAACCTCGATCAATCCTACCATATCATCCATAGGATCATGTTGAAGAATACCATTTTTATCATCATCTGTGTCAACATTCATCACATCATTCTTTGTATTGTTGCTGGCTTTGACAAATGAAATATTATGATTAGGCATAGGGTTGGTAAAGATTTGCATGTTTTGGTTAGGAGGGGAAACAGACTTATTTTCTTGATCACTAACACCTCCAATAGAAAGACGACCAGAATCAATGAGGTCTTGCACAAGATGTTTAAGACACTTACAATGCTTAACATCATGTCCATTTTTTCGGTGATAATGGCAATAATAATTTGGTCTATAGTTTGTAGGTAATGGTTTATTAGGATCGGGAATTTTAACTGGAGGAAAGGTAATCATTTTTTGTTCTAAGATTAATGTCATGGTGTTATGAAGGGTATCGGGCAAGGGAGTGAATTTTCTTTTTTGGATCTCCATAGCTAAAGAGTATTGCTGCTTTTACATAAACTACTTTTTTATCAACATGTTGAGTTGTTTGTTGAGGGGGATTTAGTTGAAGGAAACCTTTATTCTACTTTCTAAAAGGTTGGCAATTTTTTTGGTTTGTGGACTCGAATTTGTCAATTTGGGTAGAGGTGGATTTTGTATCACAACTACTAACCAAGTTTTGATAATCATAGAGGGCAGTGCATAAGTGTATGAAGGAGGGGAGTTTCATCATGGTAATCTTGTCTTGTATCTTACTTTGCAAAGTCTCTATGAACATCTTTTGAGGGTGAGGGTTAGGAATCTTGACATTGATTTGGGAATAAAGCGATTGTTAGCACAAAATAAAGTCAGTAATATTTTCTTCTTCTTTTTTCTTACAACTCATCAAATCGTCCAAGCTCATCTTAGGAGTCATATGCACTTGTAAATGGTTTATAAATGCCTCAAAAGCTCATTAAATGAATGAATTGAGTTGTTCGGCAACAATGAAAACCATTCTAAGGCAGTACCCTTCAAGGATCTAGGGAAAAGTTTTGCCAAGAGTTTTTCATCAAGAACAATGTCACTACATAAAGCCATGTAAGCCAAAACATGGTTATAAGGATCTCCTTTCCCCCATATTTCTTGAATCTAGGCACTTCTACACCTTGTGGAATTGGTGTTCGCAATATCTCCGAGGACAAAGGACTGCTTTTGACATAATATGTAGGTGTGCCATTTTGATTTTAGTTGATGGTGGAAACTTGTTTTTGAAGGGATGAGATGGTTTGGAAAAGTTGGTTTATGAGAGGGTCATTGCTTGTGTTGTGAGATGGAGGTGAAAAAGGTGGAGGTGTGTATGTGTTCAAAGGGAAAGTGAATGGAATGCTTATAGGTGGTAAAGTGGTAGGATATATGACATGCGATGCCATAAAGGTACTAGGGATGCTAGTGGAAATACCTAAGGAAGGGATCACATTACTAGTTGGTTGTATTGTTGTTGTAACTTGAGTGTTGGTATAGGTAGGGATAGAGGAAATTGTTGTGAGAGGAGGAATTTGAATTCCTCCTTAGCTTGAAAAATTGTTCATAGGTAAAGGAAAACTATTGTTTGAGGTAAAGTTTTTTCCAAAGATTTGAACCATGTTACGCACAAAGTCAAGTCCATCTTCACTTTCAAGCATGAGATGAATGTTATCTATGGTACTTGGATGGTGGTGGTTAAAATGTTGTCATTTCTCACCTGATGTTGTAAGTTTTCTAAGTCTTCATGAATTTGGATTATGTTTTCTTGCAGAATAACAGCAACCATTGTTTCAACATGTGTCACACTATTTGAAGGTAAGGAATTATTAAGGGTATGGTCCATAACTAGTGAACTAGTGTCAATACTAGGAGTGAAAGAGCTAGACAAACCAAGATCCATGACTATTGTGCTATCATGGGATGACATGAGTCTCAAACTTTGTCTCACTACAGTATTAACAATAGGACACCAAGTAGAAATGCTCATGCAAGGGATAATAAATACAAGATGAATGTGAATGAAATGTAAGCTACATACAATGAAATGAATATAACAAACACTCTATAAACTAAAACAAAAAGTTATCAACAACAAATAGGAGAACAAAAATAGAGTTTTAAATTCTAGAAAATGTAATTTAGAATCTATACTGGGACTAAATCACCCAGAGGGGCGTACGAGTCCCAATAAGGGTTTTTTCACAATTTTCATAAAATTTTAAGTGATTTTTATGCTTTTTGGTTTGTATGATCTGTAGACTAAATGCAAATGCAATTTTCAATTTTTTTTCAATGATTTGAGATGCAAAAATGCAACCTATATGCACTTTCACTAATGCAAGATTTGGAAACCCTAGAATGCCAATTGACTAATGCAAACCCTAATGCATTGTTAATGAAAGCAAGATCTAGGATGATGATGCACTCCAAAGGAGAATTATGATGTTCTAAATGCAAGTTCACCAAAATGAAACAATGAAAAATAGATTTTCTACTTATGGTTTAGGACATAGAGAAAACACATTCCACAATTATTTCATTGAAGGGAAACCCTAGAGATCTCAATCCAAAGTATCCAAAGGAAAAATAGATCTTGAAATATAGGGCTTTCCTAGGGTCTGATTGTAAGATAATGAGGGGTTCACCACCAACCTAGGGCTTGGAAAGAAAAATGAAATGCAAGATCTAATACTTAAGCCTAATGTAATGCAATATTTCACTAATGACCTAGAAAAGCATGAAAAATAGAACAAAGAACTGCAAGATGGAATGTGTGTACCTAGAAACTTGAAGAAGACTATATGATGCTTTGGAATGCTAAAAATATTGATTTTAATGCTAAGTGGGACTCATATGCCAAATTGGGTGATTCAGTCCCAGATTAGGGTTTCTCGGCAGGAACTAGTTTTTGGCATTATAGATTCTAGATCTACAAAAAAATGGAAAATGACCTATACTGGGACTCATATGCCAGAATTGGTGTATCAATCTAGTTAGGGTTTTTTGGAAATTCAAAGTCTTAATCTATTCTTAAATTTCTTCTCTATCCATTCCAATTAATTTTTGGATTCAAAACCTTGATTTGCAACCTATAGAAGTCTTCCAATGATCTCCAATGCAAGGTGACAAATTTGAAAACTTTGAACACTTTGACAACTTTCTCCAAACTTGCTCTTTAATATGTATTCAACCTAGATCTGAAAATCACACACTAAAGAGAAAGGAAAATGTTTTTTTTGGTGGAAAGGGGTTTTCCTTGGTCAAACCCCGTTTTGGTAATCAAACCTTGGAATGAAATGAAATAGGTATGGAGAATGATGAATAAACAAAATATGATGTTTTAATTCACAAAACCCTAGCAATAAAGTGATGCAAACATGTATGAAATGGATCCAATGAATGTAGATCTTGACCCTTGCTTGAATGTGATAGATCTTGACTTGAATTCTAGCTTGAATCATGAAACCCTACATCACAAACTTTAGCTTAAAAAAAAAACATAATGCATGAAGACTTTGACATGATGCTTGATGCTTGAATAATGCTCTAAAACACTTGATAATCTTCCCTTGAATGCTCTTGAATGTTCTTGTAAACACTTGAATGCTCTTGTGAACTCAAATTTTCTATAAGAATGCTCATTCAACTTGTTAGGTTGATCTCATGAATGCTTAGGTTGTTAGATGAAAAATGAGTGAGAGAGCCTTGTATTTATACTTGTTTATGCCTAATTTTTTGAAATTACAACACTACAAGTTGACATCAGATCTAGGAGGATAAAATACTACCAAGAATTTGAATTAATTTTAATTTTGGGCCACATGGGACTCATACACCAAAAGTGGTGTATGAGTCCCATTCGGCATTAATTATGGGACCATTTCCAGAAATTCTTAGAAAGGTGCAAAATCCATATCGGGACTCAAAAACCTAGGTGGGACTCATACACCCAAGGTGGTGTATGAGTCCTAGATCACTAAATCTAGGCCACACAACCTAAAACCATTTGAACTATGATTGGATGTTGATTTATGTCAGGATTATCCTCAAAAAGATGCATTAAATGAGGCTTGTGGATGCAAAATAAAGCCAATTAAAGCATAAAGAAGCACAGTTATTTATGACAACCCTAGAAAAGATTGAAAGTGTGTTACAACACTTTACAACACCCTAAATAAGGTACCATTAAGTTTATTTAGTTCACAAGGACCCAAGACCTAATGTGAATGTGTAAAAAAAATTACAACACTAAATCAAGGAAACATTAAGCTCAGTTTAACAAGGAGGGCCAAAATGAGCAAGGAAAAGTAAAAGGGATACTTTTTCCGTTGCCACAATAATGTCAAGGATATTTGGAATAAGTTATATGTTAATAGTATATCTTAATGATAATGGCCTTCCCTAAGCTACATTGACAAGAAAATGAATGTTATTGTGTACCCAATATTAAGTTATGTTTCTCATAAATTACAAACAAGATCTTAATTTATTATTTGCACAAAAAAAAAACAAAATGGTATTGTCATAACCATCAAATTTGAGCTTGTGTATGCCTTATATATTATAGGCTATCATAAAAAGAAGAGGAAGGATAATATAAATGTTGTGCATCCTAGTGCCAAACTAGTGAACCATCTTCGATGGTTTTGTTTCTACCATAAGATTGTAAGATTTTTATACAACTCAACCTACATTAGGGATGCCACAAGACACCCTTTGAAAACCTAATCATTTATACGAACTAAAACTTGTGAATCCTATGAAATATTAAATTGACATTGAATATGTATCAAAATAAATGGAAATTTAATAGTAATGGTTATATGACCCCACAAACAAGTCAAAATTTGATATAGGAACATCTTAGTGGTCAAGCAATCGTGTATCTCCTAAAAAACATGTTAAACAAAACACATACATGTATCTTTTATAAAACATGTATGAGCTACAACACATTTACATTATGGTTACATTGACCAAGCCAAAATGTATACATGTTAGGGATTGCAAACATTATAATGTGTACATATTCTAATTTAGAATTTGTTCCTTATGCTATAATTCAAAATTCTTTAAATCTCACCTATTAGGCTTGGATGTTCAAGCCTAAGGTTTGAACCTCTCTTTTGACTACCAATCCATTCTTTTAACTTAAAATATCATATTCAAACTTCATCTTGATCAAATTTATATATTTTATGATGAAATTTCATAGAACCACCAAAAATTTATGTTATTTCTCATCTTTCTAGTTGTATAGTTTTTGTAGTATTTTGAATAAATTAAGTTTTATTTTTCTTTTCAAAATTTCTCATATTCACCAAAAGTATTATTTTTTCTTTATGAAATTTAATAATCTAAAAATAATTTTATAAGATTTTTTTTATGCATTGAAAATAATATACTTTTTAATTATTTTTGTATATGTTAAGTGATGTGCATGCTTAAAAATGCTATTTTTAGGATGCACCTATTTCAATAAATCATAAAATATATTTAATAAAAATATATGACTTGCAGTATTCATTATGAGCTATATTTCCACCAATTTGTTTTTAAAATAATTAAAGTGACAAAGAAAAGGGCAGACACACACTAGACGCTATATATTTTTAGTGATAAAAATAGAACACTTTTGTGCATGCTCAACATCTCACCCTCCTAATATTAATCATTTAAAATAAATGTAAGTAGTTTAGAGGTTAAATTTAAAGTACTATGTTTTCTTTAATCATAGCTCCAATTCTTTTATTGTAAAGATCTCAAATTACTCATCAAAGTTATATTTTGGCTAATTTTAAGAGAAAATGATCACTTTTGACCCCCTTTTTGTCTCTCATTTACATGTACTTACCCAAACTTCCATTTCCTTCATTCATTAAATGTATTTACACAATCCTAATATAAAACCTTTGTCCATTTTACATCATGCACCTCCTTTAGTAGGTCTTCGCTTCTCTTTTTCATGAAATTTCTTCCTACCACAAGTGAACAAAATATATCATTGATTTCCCCCAAAAAAATGATAGATTCATGTCACACTATTATCCGAATATTGCTGTCTGTTTCTGTTAAGGATTGTTCTTTGTATAATGTATCATTTTTACCAACACTATAGTATCATCTAAATTTTAGAATGATAGGGAATTTAAAGTATATGTACAATATTTATGACTTCTATTCATGAATTTAATCATAATGAGTATTTATATATTTTTATTTTTATCATCTTTTAAATGATAAAATATTTACCTATTCTCATTTATATTCAATTTTTACAAGTTCCTGATATAAGATAATAAGTATATTTGATAGTCACTCTACATATATACCAAACATGCCCTTCCCTCTATAATGTACTTCCAATAAGTTACTCTACTTTTATCGCTTTAGTGTGAACATACTGTAGACACTTAAAAATGACCTAGGCTTGCAAGCTGTATTTTACCACTTTCGTCCAAGCATAATTATGACATTTAATTATGTCCTTTGTCCACTTTCCACTATTTATTAAATAATTGATTATTATTTAATTAATTCAAGTCTGTTTATTCTTCATGATTATTAAATAAATAAATAATATTTATTTATTCAATACGTCACTAAGGGTCTATTGTCCTCTTACAATTAAATAAATTTCATAATTTATTTAATTACCTTTATTCATTTATGTCTTCTTGATTATTAAATAAATGAATTTTATTTATTTATTTCATATGTCGCTAATTATCATAATTAAATGAATTTATTAATTTGTTTAATTATTGGTTATAATCCTCTAAATTAAATAATTATCTTTAATTATATAATTGCTAAATTTAACATTTCCCTCATTTTAAATAAATGAAAATATTTAAAATGATATCACATTCTTAACTGTCGGCTCATTTTGGTAAATAATCTGAAAAAGATTATTTATTGTCACACAAAATCCATATTTTTGAATTAATTTAATTCAAAAAGGTAATCTTCCTCCAAAAATCAAGTAATTGAGCAAATTATTGATTTTCCAAATCTGCTTTTTCAATGCAACTCTTATCTTCTTGATTTTCAAAAATCTTTTTTTTTTTGACTAATTGTCACATTCATTCTCGACCGCCGATTTGATTTTCTCAAATGACATCTTGACCTCTCATTTAATGATTTTTCCCTAACCCTGATTATGGATTGTCACATGAAATCTCGTCCACAGTTTTTAGTCTTTTTCAGCTTTCAATCTCGTCCATCCATCCAAAATTGTAGTTTCTATAATATGACAATTTTGCTCAGATTTTGGACTACTCACGCTTATACTTACATGTCGCAGTATTTAAGATATTTTCATACTTGATTTCATTAAGTCTTAGGAATTTCTTGGCATGAGTCATTGGTCGTAGTCATAGACATAGTCATTAAATCCTTCAAAGCTTGTTTAGGACATTGGCATAGTCAAAGATTGCTCACACACTCGATTTGAGGGCAACAATCAACAAGTTAGAAGGTGCTATGGAGGTGAATCATGGAAGCTTTGGAGGTGATATGGTATAATTGTTTCATTTGTGTTTAGCTTTCATTGTACTTCATAGTTCTTTTGGTTTTTGTTTTGTGATCTAATACACTAACCGTAATCCTAAAATTTAATCCATTGATACATTGGTGAACCCGACTCCTTTATTTTTCTATTTTTCATATGTTTTTTTTTTTTGTTTTTTGTTGTTTTTGTAGGTATAGGTATGGAATGCCGCATTCATGTTTTCTCGAGCCGCATATGATGCGTCATGATGCATTTGAGAGCTTAAGTGATGCAAACGCCCTGATAAGCCGTATAAGCACTCCAAAAAGCCGCATTTGACCCTTCCACCGACGCATCTGTATTCTTGAGACACATCTTCCTATCAGACTAGATTGAGGGACCGTGATGCATTTGTTGCACAGAGAGACACATTCACTCTATTGTGACACATTTTCCTGCATGTGGTGGTTACATTTCGTGGGCCCAAGACTTTTCCTAAGACTTCTAACATGTGATTTTGTAGGTTCGAGTGTCCAAGATTCTTTCCAAAAACATTGTGCTTGTTATTTTTTAGATTAAAACACATTTCTTTTTGGATGCATTTAAAATTAACATGTTTTCCATATTGTTTGATTGTGTTTGAAAGTGGTAGGTGAATATGCTCTCACCCTATGCAAACTAGGTGATCAGATAGCCAAACCCACTTTATTTCTATGTAACCCTGATGCAATAACTGAAGTATCCTCTCCCCTTATGCAGTCAAGCGATCCTGGGTGTAAGAGAAACAATTACTTTCTCTAGAAATTGGGCTTGCCTGGGGATTTCATCACCCCAATGTGACTCAAACTGGAAACGGAGCTAAAGCCAAGCTACCCCCGACCGGTATATAAATGTGAATCTTAAGGGAAAACCTAAGATTACGAGTTTGGATGTGTCATACGGACCAAGTAGTACTCCCCAAAACCCTGTTGAGCTTAACCTCTTTAGGCTGGAATTCCTCCTAAATAGAGCTTAATCTTGCGCCCCATGTATGGCCACTCGAACGGGGGTCCTGAATTAAAAACTCTTGTGTAGTAAGCCCAAAACCTTCTATTTTCTAGTACAACACTAGTCAGTGTGAAGACTTCCACGTCTTCATAGTCTTTAGTAGAGGTGATCAATCTGTTGTAGGAGTTTCATGGGGATTGGAAGCTTGGTTGGCCTGAGAAGAGAGTGCACTGTAAGGAGGAGCTCGTGCAACCAAGCTTCTGGATTCACACGCTACTGATATGTCGCTGGGGAAACCCATGTGGAGTCTAGCGAATATTGTCCTAGCTTAACCATAGGATTGTACTTGTTCTCTTGTGTGTTTGTTTACTTTTAAAAACATCATGCTTGCCAAGTGTTTTCTAGTTACTGAAACGAAACAAACAACACCCAAACATTTGAAAACAAACTCTCAAACTTTAAGCAATTCAAGTTTTTAACCAAAACATCAAAAAATTGACATTTTTATATTCTGCAACGCATCTGTTAAACCGCAATCGCTTTGTTACACCGCATTTTCTAGACTTTGCAACGCATATGCTCTGAGAAAACACATTTGCTGCTCCAAACACCACATTTTCCTATCTTGAAACACATTTGACTTCTGTAAAGTAGCATATGGAATACTAAACCTCATTTGACATCTATAAAGCTACATATGAAAAAATGAACCACATTTTCCATTTCCAATGCCGCATTTGATCACTGCAACGCATTTGCTGCCTGTAATGACGCATTTGCCTGCCAACAAAGTTAACCCTGTTTCAGACTGGAATCTAAGTCTAGACATCTTAGCCTACTATCAAACATCTTTTTCAAAAGTCTTTGTCAAAAACCAAAATTGAAATTTCTCAAAATGTCCATCATTTGCATTCATTAGCTTGCACTTTAACCATAGGTTTAAAATTTCCATATTTTAGTTGCATTCCCTAGGCGTCATAATCATCATTTGTAACATAAATTTGTCCTTAGGTTTCATCTTGGAAAACTTTGGATTAAGCCAAATCTCCACACTTTGCAAAAACCGTTGTCTTCAAAATTAGGTTATCTTGGGACATAGTCATTATTCCTCTTTTCGGTCATTGTCATTTTTTTGAGAATCTCCAACTCAACAGTCTAGTTAGGTAGGCTCACTTGTCATTTTGACCTTGTCATTTAGTCCCTTTCGCAAGTCCTTTTGATAACCAAAATTGTGGCATAAGTCAAGCTTAGGGTGGTTAGGAAAACCTTTCTCCAAATATTGTCCAAACTTAGTCATCATTTTAAACTTAGACTTTTCATTTTCCACCTCTAGTCCTCATTTTGAACCTAGACTTTGCATTAATCACCTTAGTCCTTTGTCAGCATTACCATCTTAGTCCTCATACTTTGGCTTTGACAACCTTTTCATTTTGCATCAATCATTTCTTTAGTCATCACTTTGCATTGTCATCCTTTATTTGAAAATACAAATTTTTGTCATAACTTGTCATCCTAGTTGTCATTTTGCATTATCCATTTTCTTTGGAAAACACTGTTGCATTGTCATCCCTCATTATCAAAAATCCAAAAAACATAGTCTTGCATTGTCATCCTTTTATCACAAAAATACAAAAAAACATAGGGTAGTATCATCCTTGCATTTCGTCATCATTTTCATTATCCCCATTTGAGCAATTCCCTTTTATGGTGGAAACTAGACTCCAAAGAAAGAAAAGACAAATGACAAACTTTGGACAAGATTCTAATTCCAATGTCACCAATCATGACCCAAGTTGGAATTTTGACGAACCATTTGGCAACACGAATACTCAACCTCTCATGACCATACCATCCTCATCAAAGAACCCCTTTGAACCATTCCTACATAAGGATGAATATGGACAAATACTTGAGGAAAACCTAGAGGCAGCAGCACAAGATCCAGAGGCAGCCTAATTTGTAGAACAAATGGTCTTATATGACAGAAAGATATTTGGCCATACTTTTAAGTCAAGGAGCTAAATTACCTCATGGGTTCAACATTGATACCTTGAGATCGACATCTCTTGCCAATAACGTCAACAATACACATAACATGTCCAATAGTGATCAACCTCCAAGCACCACAAGCAATACCTTTTTTCATGCTACCTCGCAAAATGTCACAACGACCATTAGTGCTACCTCCAACATTCCAAACAACTCTAATTCAATAAATGATACATCCATTGGAGGAACACAATCCATCACATTGCCCACAATATCCACAATATCGTCACAATCAGCTGGAGCCACCTTTGGGTCCTCAGCAATGTGGGCAAGTTATTCCAATCCTCTCTTTACCACATCGGTAAATGCCATGGGGGCATCATCAAGTCATACAAATCCTCCATTGACAACTACATCTAGTACCATGAGTACATCTTCATCATATCCTCTCATTGGTATCTCACATAATCCTTTGGGTGGAGGTAAACAATGTATCTTTATTTAAGAACAACAACAAAATGTTAATGCGTCAACACAACTTAATGCCATCACCTCCCAAGGACAAAATACGACCATTCTCCTTGTACAAACCCAAAAATTTGGACAAGGCAGTCAAAGCACACAACCTATGGTATCATTCGCACATCAAAATATTCATGGTCGCCATAGTCCTTAAATATTGACCCAAATAGCTGGGGGACACATTTCGACATACTCATCCCATATTCATACCCACTAACATGCCCCCAATCCAAACTTTCAATACCAACAACACATAAATTAGAACACATCATACATGTCACAACAACATGTACCTAAAAAACACACCAACATCCACTCACAAGAAAGGGGGACCTATGGCATACCAATCAATCTGATGTATGGGACCACAAATGACCCTATAATCGATGCCTTGCAAGAAAAGCTAATGGGTCTAGAAAAGACCATAGAAAACATACAAATATCTGGCTAGAAATCAGAAGTGTCATACGATTTATCCGTATATCCCTTTGACATAAACTTATACACGCCACCATTTCCTTTGGGATATGTGTCACCTAATTTTACCAAATACAGAGGAAAGAAAAACCCTATCGAACATTTCCAAGAATTTGCAACCAACTGTATGGATGTCGCATATTAACCAACACACTTGATGAGAATCTTTTCTAAAAGTCTTGCAGGTCCTGCCCTTGAATGGTTCTCCACTCAAAAGGATATCCAAACATGGGATGAACTTAAATGAAAATTCATAAAAAATTACTCATACAACATTGACATGGACACCTCTATTACTAGCTTATGCAATCTCACACAAGAGGATGCTGGTGAAACGTTCATCCCATTCTTCCAAAAATGGAGAATTCTAGCTAGTCGTTGTCACATTGACATACCCGAAAAGGAAAAGGTTGAAATGTTCATTCAAACACTTGTAGGTCCCTTAAAATATGCAGTACAAGTGCATTGTTGCACAACTTTCATAGATCTAGTCAAAAAAGGTGTCCAGATTGAGAAAGCCCTTATTGCAAAGGGAGAGCTAAAGTACAGTCCTAAAAAAACAAACGCAAATCCTCCCACTAACAAAAATAAGTACTGGGTCAAAAATAAACATGTTACCAACGACGGTGTTGTTGATGCCAAGGTTGTAAACACTATGGGTCTTGTATTGGCTCTAAAAGGGGTTCAACTGCAAAAAAAGCCAACGACGATACTAAAACCCCCCACCAATGCCACCCCAAACAACCAAAATGTTCAAAATAGTCACAATCAAGGACAATACTATCAGATAAGACAATTGCCCAGGGGTCGCACATACACTCCCTTGGGTGAGCCCATGGAGGAAGTCCTCAAGAAATGCCTTTAGAATGGTCTCATCACACTTGAAGAACCAAAGCCGTATGACCCAGGACAATTTAAATCATTATGGTGGAACAATAATGCTTTTTGTGGGTACCACCAGGCTAAAGGACATAAGACATCGTCTTGTTGACAACTCAAAAATATTGTGCAAGACCTTATCGAGAGTCAAATAATTGAATTAGGTGGGCCACAATTTCCATCAAATTTCGACCATACCATTCATAAAAACCCATTGCAAGACCATGGCTCTAATAACACTTCCACATCAGGTCCTAAGACAAACAATAATCAAGCCAATTACACCTGTGCCAAGTATGACTATTCCGGTGGACCTCCTATAAACAATGTCCAAACGGATGATGAATACATCAACACCATCACAGTCAAACGAGCACCCCAATGCAATGCCACTACTCGAAGTGGCAAGATCACCATAGCTGCTCTGCCTCCTGCTAGGCAACCTAAGATCACCATACCTAGTCCATCTCCTAGGCAGTCACAACCCACCTTGACCACAAAGCAGTGGCAACCTAAGATTCAGTTTAACCTTATCGACCAGCTTGGCGAAGCTCTCGCACAAATTTCCATACTTTAGCTGCTTCGCATTTCTCCCACGCATAAGGCTATACTGGATAAAACCCTTCAAGAGTCCTCTATCCCTAAGGATATTGATGTCAACCAATTTGAGACCATGGTGGGATACCTCACTACACCTCATCACGTCACTTTTTTTGATCAGGATTATTCATCACCCAAGACCAACCATAATCATGCATTACATATTGAAACTTTCATCCATAAGCACAAGGTCAGAAGAGTGTTAGTAGATGGTGGAGTAGGATTGAACATATGTTCCTTGAAACTAGTTAAGGCTCTAGGATTTTCTGATGCATGTGTAGACCCTACAAAGAGTATAGTCATAAAAGCATATGATGACAAACAAAAGTTCTTCACGAGGCATTATTTCTCTTCCTATCAGAGTGGAACCAGTCATTGTGGATACAACTTTCCAGGTCCTAGATCTATAATTACCTTACAACATCTTGCTCGACTGCCCATGGATTCATGCCCTAAAATCTGTTCCCTCCACATATCACCAATGCTTAAAATTCCCATTTGACAGCACATAAATCACTATATATGGAGACCCTGACCCTTTTCAATGTTGTACCAACCTAAGAGGTATTTCCAAAAACCAAGTGCCCATCAACCAAGAAGCTCCTAGCTCCTCTTCCTCTAAATACATTGACCCATCCCCACTCGTATCATCTTCCACATCCACTCCATCCACATCTTCCACCATGCCACCATCTTCCACACTTCCTAAGGATGAATCCAATGTCAAGATCCATGACCTAGGCTATGGAGAATTTAAACTGAATACGACATACAATATCACAAAAATACCCAAGTCTCTAAAGGTCTATGGTCGACCATGTTTTAGAATGGAACCCAAAGAAATTTTCAAAGTTCCACCAAAAATAGTTTTCATAAAATGGGGAGACATGAGTAACGAGGACCTTGCCGATATTACAGGATGGCTCTATCAAGAAATGGCCGCCCTACCCCCATTACCAGTTAAGAAATATGGAAAGGGATATGACATGATGAAGGCTAAGGGCTATGATGGAACTAGTGGCTTAGGAAAAAATAAAACTGGATGAAGAGAGCCCATAGAATCATTCAAAATACCAAAGTATCTTGGATTAGGGTATGGATTGCCCAACAATGACGACCGACGTACCAATGGACTTTCAAGTGAGAATGTGCATGCTTCAGAAAGTTTCAAGACTATTAAGGAATCCTTTACTGAAACTAACTCCCAAGAGTGGGAATTTGGCTCCCAACAATCCTTAAGTGACTGTTGCCTTGATGATTTGTTCATTGAAATGGGGGAGCTTACCTCTAAACAAAAATTTTGGCAAACATTTAAAATAAATGAAGCACCAAATAGTCACAGACCCATTTACCTTCCACAGGACATACAAGCCCCACCATCTGAACCCCATAACCAGTAGTCGAATCCATCTAAATTGCCAGATAACACTAACAACCATGACTATGAGTCCTTCACCCCTTACTTTGACAACAAATATGAAACAAGTGAAGGGGAATATTGGATAGAGTCCGATGTGGAATTGGATGATGATAATTTCATCTACAATATCTTTGAATTCGTCTGCATTCTTTCTGCATCCTCCCCTCAATTCACCAACGCGGACAATGGAATTTCCCTAGTCTATCCATAATTAATCGATTAGGACCAACAAAGCTTGCCAATCCTGGACACCTTTCAGAATGATGAGGCTATCAAAAAATTTATGGGATTACGTGAGGGCATACCCAGTGGTGATCAGAAGGTAGGATTCACCATTGACCTAGATTGTGCAGCCTACTTCAGCGAGACTGCTCTGTCCTCCAATCAAAAAATTAAAAATAAGAATAAACAAAAAAATGAAATGTCTTTATGTGAAAACCGAAAGGCACCTTCTAACAAAAAAAAAGTAAAAACAAAGGATGTATCTGCGGGTGAAAACCTCTTTAAGGTGCCCAAAGATGGAGGACTGTAATTTCTTCCCATAACTCAAGAGAAATCAGCTATGCTCATAGAGGACACAATTGAAGACAACATATCAATAGCAGAAGATACCAAAATGGTGCTCTTTGTTGCATCCTTGATTGAAGAAGAGAGACCGAAATTTCATAAATTCTTTGTAGAATGTAAAATCAACTTTGCATGGTCCTACGCTGACATGTCGGGACTAGACCCACAACTGGTTATGCACCATCTACCACTATTGCCAAATGCCAAACCATTTAAACAAAAGTTACACAAAATGCATCCTCAGGTCGCTCTATTGGTCAAGGCTGAGTTGAAGAAACTTCTAGACACTGGGTTCATATGGTCTATTGATTATGCTGAATGGATATCTAACCTTGTGCCAATAACAAATCCAAATGGAATGATCCAAGTCTACACAAATTTCAGAGACTTAAACAAGTCATGCCCAAAAGATGACTTTCCTTTGCCGAATATTGATATCATAGTTGACCTCACGGCAGGATATGCGATGCTAACCCTCATGGATGGTTTCTTAGGCTATAATCAAATTCGTATTGCCCCCGAAGATCAACATAAAAGAGCGTTCACTTGCCCTTGGGGTACATACCACTGGAATGTCATGCCGTTTGGTCTTAAAAATGAAGCCACCACATATCAGAGGGCTATGACCACAATCTTTCATGACATGATGCATAAAATAATGGAAGATTACACAGATGACCTTTTGGCTAAATTAGTAACAAGAAAAGATCATTTGAAGGTGTTAGACACAATTTTCAAGTGACTAGAAGAATATAAAGTCCGACTGAACCCTAAGAAATGTGTCTTTGGCATAACATCTGGTAAAATCTTGGGATACATAGTTTCTCAAAGAGGCATTGAAGTTGATCCAAAAAAATTCAAAGCCATCATGGGCATGCCTCCTCCTAGAGGAATAAGTGAACTCAAGACATTATAGGGCAGGGTAAAATCTATCCAGCGCTTTATAGCACAATTGGCTGACAAGTGTCAACCATTCCAATATCTTATGCATAAAGGCATCCCCTTTGTGTGGACAGATAAATGCCAAGAATCCTTTCAACAAATAAAAGACTACCTACTATCACCACCAGTCCTTATGCCTCCCATTCACATAAAACCTTTGATCTTATACATCTTGGCCACTACATCGGCATTGGGGGCATTACTGGCATAGAACGACCATGACGAAAAATAAAGAGCCATATATTATATCAGTCAGACACTGGTTAGGTATGAGCTGAATTACATGTCAATTGAATGCATTTGTCTAGTAGTTGTCTTTGCAGCTCATAAGCTAAGACATTATATGTTGATACACCAGACATAGTTGGTAGAAAATATTGACCCCCTCAAATTTATCTTGAGTCGTGCAGCATTGACAAGACATCTGGAAAAATGGGTCGTGATTATGAGTGAATACAACATTCAGTATGTACAAAGAAAATTGATCAAAGGAAAAGTGATTGCAGACCAATTGGCAAACGTGCCTATACAAAGTGATCACCCCTTAGTGGCAGATTTCCTAGATGATTCAATATTCCATACAGAACCAAAGTCACCTTGGAGGCTATACTTTGACGGATCGCATACTAATCATGGCTCGGGGGCAAGGATATTGTTTATCACCCCTCAAAGAGATTCCATTCCCAAGTCTTTCCGCATAGCTTTCCCATGTACGAATAACGTGGCGAAATATGAGGCATTGGTTACGAGACTTAGAAAGGCAATAAAATGGAAAATCAGAGCATTGTATGTTTATGGGGATTCTAAGTTAGTCATCAACCAAGTTAATGATGACTATGACACAAAAGATGAGAAGCTAATGCCCTACAAATGAATGGTTGACAACTTCCAGACATACTTTCACATGGTGACTTTTGAGCAAGTTTCGAGAACATAAAACAAAGCGGAAGATGCCATGGCTACAATAGGCTCTCTCCTCGACATTCCAAGCAATATGCCTCAGCTGGAATTCCTAATAAAACAACTGTTGGTCCCCGCCTATGATATTCCAGAATTGGAGATGGTCTGCGAGCTTGTTGGTCCTAATTCTCCCTAGTACAAGGACATCCATGACTACCTTAAGTCTCAAACCATCCTCCCTAATCTTTTCAATAACTAGAGGAAGTCCTTTATCTGAAAAGCCGCAAGATATTCCATCTTTAGTGACACCCTTTACTGTTGTAGCTTTGACAACACCCTCAGATGTATCGACACCAACAAAGCATGCACAACCTTACGAGAAGTACATGAGGGTATATGTGGGTCTCATTCGAGTGGTCCTACTCTGGCCAAGAATATAATGAGATCTGGGTACTATTGGCCGACCATTGAGAAAGATACACTAGAATATGTCAGGACTTGTCACCAATGCCAGATTCACAGTGATTTGATTCATGCTCCAGCACAAGAACTTCAGCTAATCATATCTCCTTGGCCGTTCGCACAATGGGGACTCAACCTCATGGGAAAGATCCATCCTACCTCGTCCAATGGCCATAAATTCATCATAACTGCCATTGAGTACTTTACAAAGTGGATCAAAGCCATCCCCCTGACGTACATAACTGGCAAACAAATCTCCAAATTCATTCTTATCTATATCATTTTCCAGTATGGCCTTCCACAATCCATCATCACTGACAATGGATGTTCATTTAAAAACCAAGACATTCATGAGTTATGTGAGTGATTTCATATCCAACATCATTTTTCTTCTCCATATTACCCACAAGGAAACGGTCAAGCCGAGGTGTCAAATAAAACCATTGTTAGAATCCTTAAAAAGACTGTCAATGACGTTGGCCGTGATTGGCATATTCAACTCAACCCTGCTCTGTGGGCCTACCGTACTAGCATTTGTACACCTATGGGAGCCACTCCATTCACCTTGGTCTTTGGAGCTAAGGCCATCTTGCCCATTAAGGTTGAAATTCCTTCCTTACGAGTCTCCCTGAAGGGTCTAACCAATGATGAGGAGTATAGAAAATCGCGTCTACATGAGCTGGAGATGTTAGAAGAAAGAAGGCATAATTTGCTAAACTATCTAGAGGCATATTAGAACTGTCTCTGTCGCAGTTACAACAAGAGAGTAATGGTCAAGAATTTTGACATTGGTGACCTAGTCCTCATGCAAAACCCTAAGAATCGGGCTGACATAGAAAAACTTGGAAAATTTGAACTAAATTGGTTAGGTCCCTATGTCATCATATCCTCCTTTGGTTTTGGAGTTTATTAGCTGGAAACTCCAAATGGAGAACAAATGATAGATCCTATCAATAGTCTACATCTCTGAATGTTCTATGCATAGCATCCGAAGGTTGAGCTGAAAAATTTTAAAATACAAAAAAAATGAAAAAGGATAAAAAAAATTGTGGCCTTGATGAAAACTTGGAAAACAGGCGTCTTGGCGGCACCAAAAATATAAAAAGATGACAAAAATAGTAAAGAGAAATAATTCGTCCAATAGTGAAAACTTGGAAAACATGCGCTTTGGATAAGTACCATGGTGAAAACCTGGCAAACAGGCGCCATGCATAATCAATCATTGCTCTGCCATCTACTGTCACTTTATCTATCTTGGCCAATGATGAAACACATTTTCTGTCGTCGACATGACATCTTCCATGACATCATACCCTTCCTTTCATGGTTGACAAATGATTGACATCAAGTCTTGAATACTATGCATTTGACACCCCATGCATATCCCTTTCATGTCCTTTAAAATTGGCTAAGTCTTGGACCTAACTAGGGGCAAAATTTTTATCATGTGACTACAATGGGTGTCACGCATGGTCTGGACAATTGTAAAAGTCCTAAAGAAAGACAAAAACATCACAAAAAGTCCTAAAAAAAGACAAAAACGTCACAAAAAGTCCTAAAAAAAGATAAAAACATCATAAAATGTCCTAAAAAAAGACAAACATCATAAAATATCCTAAAAAAAGACAAAAACATTGCAAAATGTCCTAAGGAAAAAGCAAAAACATTATAAAATGTCCTGAAGAAAGACCGAAAACATTATAAAATGTCCTAAAGAAAGACCTAAAAATTGAAAAACGTCCTGAAGAAACCACAACAAACATCAAACTGTCTCAAAAACACAAAAACCAAGGTAATTTCTTGTCAATTCTGTCAAATCAATCAGTCTTTGTCATTTGTTCGAACTACGTTGTCTCTGGGCATTTTCTACGTAGGAAAGACTTACTTTCAAGTCCCCGAGACATTAGGTCAGTCCTTTTAGGTTTTTCAAAATAAAATCATGACTCAATCTTTGGTCATCGAGACAAAGTCATTGGTCATGTCAAACTACAAGGTCTCTGAGTGTATGACGTAGGCAAGGCCATTTGTCAATGAGCCTCCAAGGCCACACTAGGTTAGTCCATTAGGGTTCATGGAACTACACTGGCACACACATAAAAAGTCTTTAAGTCAAAGCAAATCATTTTCCAAATGAGAAAAATCCTAAAGAAAAGTATGACAATCATTTATTCAAGCATGACAATCACACCAACATGTCAATATCGACATTTGGTCAACACAAGTCAAACTCAGCCAAACTTTGGTCAAACTTAGTCAAAATAGGTCAAATTGTCGCAATTGACCAAACTGTCAACTCTTGGTTATCTTTCAGATGTGTCCTTCTGAAGAATAGCCTCTATCATTTATGCCTTAGGATGTGTCCTTCCTAGGCATCATCACTGTCATCTGACATTTTGAGGGATCCTTTTAACATCTAAGGATCACTCCTCATGACATCAGTATTCTTCAGATGTGTCCTTCTGAAGAACAATCTCTCTCATTCATGCCTTAGGATGTGTCCTTCCTAGGCATCATCACCATCATCCAACATTTTGAGTGATCCTCTTGACATCTAAGGATTACTCCTCACGACATAAGTATTCTTCAGATGTGTCCTTCCAAAGAACAATCTCTCTCATTTATGCCTTAAGATGTGTCCTTCCTAGGCATCATCATTGTCATCTGACATTTTTTGAGGGATCCTCTTGACATTTAAGGATCACTCCTCTCGAAATCGGTATCTTTCAGATGTGTCCTTCTAAAGAAAAAAAATTGTCATTTATTCCTTAGGGCGTGTCCTTCCAAGGCATCATCACTGTCACTGGCATTTTGAGGGATCCCTTTTGACATTTAGGGATCAATTCTCTCGACATCAACATTATTCAAGATGTGTCCTTCCTGAATTTTGCAATCTTCGGCATTTCGTCATCTTGGCATCGTCAAAACCTTGACACCCTGGCATCTCGACATCATCAAACCTGACATCCTGACATTAAAAAACTTGGCATCCAGACACACTTGGCAAACACTTGGCACTCATCTTTGGATTTTTCATCATGTTACTAGTTTTTCAGCGAGATCTTGACAACAAGATTTAGAGAAGCAGTGATGTATCATGATGTTTGTCTTGTCTTTTGACACTCATGTTACTAGTTTCTCAGCGATGTCCTGACTATGGGATTTAGAAAAACAACGATGTATCATGATCATGGTTTTATTTTGTCCTATTGGAAATCATGTTGCTAGTTTCTCAAGGATGTCCTAGAAACAGGATTTAGAGAAGCAAAGACATTTCATGAATTGTCCTTTTTGTCTTTTTATGCTTGTGGTTGGTTATGACAAAAAGACTGGGAAAATCACACTCTTAGTATGAGTCATGATCATCCTTGTTTGTGACTATTTGTCTTATGTGATGGTACGACCTTGCACACCTTGATTTATGTCATATCATGGTGTTTATTGGCCATTACAATAATCTGCCCAATGATGATTAAGAGCAATAAATATTGAAGCTCTATGGTAAAGTTTTGAAGGATTTGGTCTAGGAACTAACATGCATCTCCTTCTGTCCGGCCATATTCTCTAGTTCGTCTCTCAATGATATCCTGTGACATACAAAAACATAAGTGCATACATAATCACATAGACATTGCAATAGGTGCATACATTGCATCATCCATAGGATTAAATCATATACATATTGCATTATACATAGTCATGCATTAACATAAGCATAAATATGGCATCCATTCAAATAAATACATTATGCATATCATCATCATTAGTGGCACAACATCAACATAACATATAAATAAGCATTGCATTGTCATGGTGTCACCTCATAAGTAACCATCATAGGACATATAAATAAATAAATACCATCATCCATCATAAATGCATATCATACATAAATCATTCATCATACATCATAGTGCATAAATCAAATAACAGCACATAACACACATGTAGGCTGCATCAAAATTGCATCATATAGCATCATCTCAAAATATATAATGTCACTTGATAGAGTCATGAGATATCCAAAAAATAGAGCATGCGGGCTCGATAGTCAATACATAGAGTGTCATAACATAAAGACTGAAACATGAATATAGTAAGCATGGCCCTATGAAATGCTCTCATCATCCCCTCATGGTGAAGAGTGTGGTGGCTAAGGACCTGTGCCCGACACTGAGGTAATAGGTGGACCTTTAGCAACCTCTATCTGTGAAACCAATGGAACTAACAATGATGGCATGATCTCCATGGTAACATGCATATGTGATGACACTGCAACCTGACTCTATGAAGCTAAAGGATTTGTCACTAGAGGCAGACCAGGTGCTAATCTATGACCTAAATCTAATGAACCATGTGAATTCCCTGACCTGTGACTGGAAGAATGTCTATGATGAGACCTGTGACTCGAGGTATGTCCTGAAGAGGTCGAGCCCCCTGCACTGCTCTGACTGCCACTGCCACTACCACTCCCTGACCTGCTGTTGCCGCCTATCCTCGTCTATGTCCTAGTCAGGGTGGGATGTCTCATTTAGGCTGGTACAACCTACTCATATAACTTCCTATATCGCCCAAGCCATACACTGACCCTGCCAAACTCCCATGCCAAATCTACTGATGGTCCTGTACATAGTTGTGCAAACTTGATACACCACTACGTTGCCTCTTGCTGGAGGATCACTACCTGATCTCGCTCTACCCAAGCCACCTCTAACTCTTACTATAGTGATCTGATCTGGGTGGAACTCTCATCCAATCTCCTATGTAAGTCTGCCACCCTTTGGTCTGTCGTGGCATCATGGGGCAACGCCGAGTTGGATGGTATCTCCTCATCTCCCTCCACCATCCTCCATCTAAGGAGCCTCTCAACCTCATCCATAGCATCATCATCATCTTTGTCATCATCCTCCTCCTTTGCAACCTCCTCTTCATCGACTCCCTCGTCCTAGGGCATATCAACCTCCATCTCGGCCTCCTGTCAAACTGCCTCCTCTCTAATCTCCTACTCTGCCCACCTCTCCTCCTCATGCTCCTACCTCTCGTCCTCTCTGACCTCCTCCTTGGCCACATGCTCTGACCTCTATCCTCCTGCTCCTGCCTAGCCATGTCCTTCACCTCTCTCTCCTCCTCCTTGCCTACCTCTGGGATGGCATCTAATGCCCCTCTCACTACACGTTGTCTCACCCTCCTTTCCTGCCTCCTACCATCTCTCCTCTGTCTCTGACCATCCCCTCCATCATCCCTATCATCCCCCTCATCTCCAACCCTGCCTCCATCCCTACCTCCATCTCTACCTCTATCGCCATCTCTTCATTTTCCTCTGTCGCCATCTTTTCCCCCTCGTCTAGATTGTGCCACATAGGGTATCACCAATCTCCTATCAATTAACGCTAGCCCATCTGGATCTGTCAACAAAATTGGTCCACGCACCTACCACCACAAGTCATAATTAGCAGTCATCCCCAGATCTACGATCCCACACCTCCATCCCCACTGTTGTGCCACTAGACCATCAATCTACTACTCAACAAACAATATAGGAATAGGTGGACCCCAGGTTCCCTCCCTCGACGATCTGGCATACTCAGTTGTGCTTGCAGGTACACCTTGCTGCTCTCTGAACTATCTCAGGACATGTTGTGGCAGATACATCTCTAGGATGAGCTGACTCTGCACTGTCCTCCCAATCAAATAACGATACTTTCTGTAGAAACTGAGGTGGTCGTCCTCGTCATCCCACTACTCACAGTCTCTATAGGGCCTCCAAATGAATGTAATCATGGTATCAATATGATGGCACCACCAACCTGTCTCTCCAACCCTCATCTGTTGTAAGGCACCGACATAGTAGTAATCATAAGGCATCCTCTCTACAAACTGTGGTCTCTGGATAGGAGGACAGAATATAGCCACATGCTCCCAGGCCCATATCATCAGAAGTGTCGTGCCACACCCAATTCTCTGTGCCCTCTTCTAAGCCACCTCATGAAGTTGATGGTAGAGCATACCTAACAAACAAGGCCCCCATGCATAAACTGTCTAGTCTTGCCTCATGCCCACTAGCACATCACCCCAACCAATGGGAAACTTGTGTCCATAGCAGTCAAGAATCAGTATCCCACTGATCAATGTCACCAAAAATGCATCAAACTAGGCATAATGCTCCACCATAAACTCCCAGCGGATCTCATATCTCTCGATGCCGAGTCTTGCACCCTGATCATGATAGTAGGTCATGAAGGTCCGATAGCCATGTTGAGGGCCATAGACGATCCTCTCTCCTTGAATCGACAAGCGAAGGATATGGTAGACATCCTCCAACGTCACAGTAGCCTCTCTAGTCGGCAAATGGAACAAGCATGTCTCTAAATTCCATCTCTCACATAAAGCAGTGAGCAGTCCCCTATTTGCCTGAATAACGAGCATATAGGAAACATAATACAGACCTAGCTACATCAACCATCGTCACTCTCGTGGACTTAGCTAGTCTCAGAACCAGAAGGTTGATGGCCTAATCTCTCGAGTATAGATAGGTGCTAGCTGTCTCTACACATGATCAAACAACGCGTCAACACTTTAGGGACAACCATCATTATCATTATTATAACTCAAAAGCATTAAAAATTTGCAAAGCATTAGAATCAACCTTATTCAAAGTCAAAGTCAAATGTGTCGTGTTGACTTCATTTGTGTCGTGAAAAAGCGGTTGCGTCATTCCGTACTTCACTTGCATTGTGACACATTGATTGTGTCATTTTTTCCCGCACTTGCATTGCATCAAAGCATTTGTTTCATGCTATATGGCACATGCATCACTTCATTCGAATGTGTCACTCAAATTAACAAATGTGTTTCAAAGTGACATATACGACATTATAGCTCTCGAATCCGACACGATATTGCGAATGCGTCGCACTTTTTATCAAATGTGTGACACATCCTTAGCATAGCCTAATTACTCCTAGCACTTGTGTTGCAACGCTTTAAATGCATCAAACACAAAGTCAAATGCATCTTATGCGCATGCATATGTGTTGTAGCGCATTCATTGTTGGCCCTAAAAACCTAAATTTTGCACGAAAAAATGGTGAAATGACAAGGTGGGTTAGAGGTACATACCACTGGCTCTGAGCCCTCTAGGCTCCTGAAGGTCCACACGATCTCACTATAATGCTCGGTCACTATAATCACCATCCTCATAGAAGTCCTCTTCACTCATCGCTCTCAAATTTGCTAAGGTGAATAGTGAAAATGAATTGACTTTTACCCCTTTGTCAACCTATTTATAAAGTCAAAATGACATTTGTCAACTCTTTTATTACTGGAGGCCCTTTAGACCAACTTTGACCACCCTTTCAGCTGCTCTAAACACACTAGAATTCAAAATTGATTGCGCCATTGTCTTTCTGATAATTAAATTGACTTATCAGGACACCTTCCAAATTTTTCTGTCACCTAGCCAAAATTCAAAACTTTTCCCGAGGGGCATCGATACTCTATACCTTTGTTGGGTCATGACTTTAACTTGTTTTCTTTGTCACAATGTGACATGCTACATTATGACAAAGAGGGGAAAAATGTAGACACTTAAAAATGACCTAGGCTTGCAAGCTCTATTTTACCACTTTCGTCCTAGCATAATTATGACATTTAATTATGTCATTCGTCCACTTTCCACTGTTAATTAAATAATTGATTATTATTTAATTAATTCAAGTCTGTTTATTCTTCATGATTATTAAATAAATAAATTATATTTATTTACTCAATACGTCACTAAGGGTCTATTGTCCTCTTACAATTAAATAAATTTCATAATTTATTTAATTACCTTTATTCATTTATGTCTTCTTGATTATTAAATAAATGTTTTTTATTTATTTATTTCATATGTCACTAATTATCATAATTAAATGAATTTATTAATTTGTTTAATTATTGGTCATAATCCTCTAAATTAAATAATTATCTTTAATTATATAATTGCTAAATTTAACATTTCCCTCATTTTAAATAAATGAAATTATTTAAAATGATATCACATTCTTAACTATCAGTTCATTTTGGTAAATAATCTAAAAAAGATTATTTATTGTCACACAAAATCCATATTTTTGAATTAATTTAATTCAAAAAGGTAATCTTCTTCCAAAAATCAAGTAATTGAGCAAATTATTGATTTTCCAAATCTTCTTTTTCAATGCAACTCTTATCTTCTTGATTTTTCGAATCTCATAAATCAAGCAATCTTTATCTTCCTGATTTTCACAAATCTTTATCTTTTTGACTAATTGTCACATTTATTCTCCACTGCCGATTTGATTTTCTCAAATGACATCTTGACCTCTCATTTAATGATTTTTCCCTAACCCTGATTATGGATTGTCACATGAAATCTCATCCACAGATTTTAGGCTTTGTCAACTTTCAATCTCGTCTGTCCATCCAAAATTGTAGTTTCTATAAAATTACAATTTTGCTCACATTTTGGACTACTCACGCTTATACTTACATGTCGCAGTATTTAAGATATTTTCATACTTGATTTCATTAAGTCTTAAGAATTTCTTGGCATGAGTCATTGGTCATAGTCATAGGCATAGTCATTAAATCCTTCAAATCTTGTTTAGGACATTGGCATAGTCAAAGATTTCTCACACACTCGATTTGAGGGCAACAATCGGCAAGTTAGAAGGTGCTATGGAGGTGAATCATGGAAGCTTCACAGGCGATATGGTATAATTGTTTCATTTGTGTTTAGCTTTCATTGTACTTCATAGCTCTTTGGGTTTTTGTTTTGTGATCTAATACGCTAACCTTAATCCTAAATTTTAATCCATTGATACATTGGTGAACCCGACTCCTTTATTTTACTATTTTTCGTATGTTTTTTTTTTGTTTTCTATTATTTTTGTAGGTATAGGTATGGAATGCCGCATTCATGTTTTCTCGAGCCACATATGATGCGTCATGATGCATTTGGGAGCTTAAGCAATGCAAACGCCCTGATAAGCCGCATAAGCACTCCGGAAAGCCACATTTGACCCTTCCACTGATGCATCTGTATTCCTGAGACACATCTTCCTATCAGACTAGATCACGGGACTGTGATGCATTTGCTGCACAGAGAGACACATTCACTCTGTTGTGACGCATTTTCCTGCATGTGGTGGTTACATTTCATGGGCCCAAGAATTTTCCTAAGACTCCTAACATGTGAGTTTGCAGGTTCGAGTGTCCAAGATTCATTCCAAAAACATTGTGCTTGTTATTTTTTAGATTAAAACACATTTCTTTTTGGATGCATTAAAAATTAACATGTTTTCCATATTGTTTGATTGTGTTTGAAAGTGGTAGGCGAATATGCTCTCACCCTATGCAAACTAGGTGATCAGATAGCCAAACCCACTTTGTTTCTATGTAACCCTGATGCAATAACTGAAGTATCCTCTCCCCTTACGTAGTCATGCGATCCTGGGTGTAAGAGAAACAATTATTGCCTCTAGAAATTGGGCCTGCCTGGGGATTTCATCACCCCAATGCGACTCAAACCAAAAATGGAGCTAAAGCCAAGCTACCCCCGACCAATATATAAATGTGAATCTTAAGGGAAAACCTAAGTTTATGAGTTTGGATGTGTCATACAGACCAAGTAGTACTCCCCAAAACCCTGTTGAGCTTAACCTCTTTAGGCTAGACTGCCTCCTAAATAGAGTTTAATCTTGCGCCCCATGTATGGCCACTCGAACGGGGGTCCCAAATTAAAAAATCTTTTGTAGTAAGCCCAAAACATTCTATTTTATAGTACAGCACCGGTCGATGTGAAGCCTTCCACGTCTTCACAGTCTTTAGTAGAGGTGATCAATCTGTCATGGGAGTTTCATGGGGGTTGGAAGCTTGGTTGGCCTGAGAAGAGAGTGCACTGTAAGGGGGAGCCCGTGTAGATTCACATGCTACTGATATGCGGCTGGGGAAACCCATGTGGAGTCTAGTGAATATTGTCCTAGCTTAACCATAGGATTGTACTTGTTCTCTTGTGTGTTTGTTTACTTTTAAAAACATCATGCTTGCCAAGTGTTTTCTAGTTACTGAAATGAAACAAACAACACCCAAACATTTGAAAAAAAAATCTCAAACTTTAAGCAATTCGGATTTTTAACCAAAACATCAGAAATTTGACATTTTTATATTTTGCAATGCATCTGTTAAACTGCAATCGCTTTGTCACACCGCATTTTCCAGACTTTGCAACGCATATGCTCTGATAAAACACATTTGCTGCTCCAAACACCACATTTTCCTATCTTGAAACACATTTGACTTCTATAAAGTAGCATATGAAATACTAAACCGCATTTGACATCTTTAATTATATAATTGCTAAATTTAACATTTCCCTCATTTTAAATAAATGAAATTATTTAAAATGATATCACATTCTTAACTATTAGTTCATTTTGGTAAATAATCTAAAAAAGATTATTTATTGTCACACAAAATCCATATTTTTTAATTAATTTAATTCAAAAATGTAATCTTCTTCCAAAAATCAAGTAATTGAGCAAATTATTGATTTTCCAAATCTGCTTTTTCAATCCAACTCTTATCTTCTTGATTTTTTGAATCTCATAAATCAAGCAGTCTTTATCTTCTTGATTTTCACAAATCTTTATCTTTTTGACTAATTGTCACATTTATTCTTGACTGCCGATTTGATTTTCTCAAATGACATCTTGACCTCTCATTTAATGATTTTTCCCTAACCCTGATTATGGATTGTCACATGAAATCTTGTCCATAGATTTTAGGCTTTGTCAGCTTTCAATCTCGTCTGTCCATCCAAAATTGTACTTTCTATAAAATGATAATTTTGCTCACATTTTGGACTACTCACGCTTATACTTACATGTCGCAGAATTTAAGATATTTTCATACTTTATTTCATTTAAGTCTTAGGCATTTCTTGGCATGAGTCATTGGTCATAGTCATAGGCATAGTCATTAGATCCTTCAAAGCTTGTTTAGGACATTGGCATAGTCAAAGATTTCTCACACACTCAATGTAAGGGCAACAATCAACAAGTTAGAAGGTGTTATGGAGGTGAATCATGGAAGCTTTGTAGGCGATATGGTATAATTGTTTCATTTGTGTTTAGCTTTCATTGTACTTCATAGTTCTTTGGGTTTTTGTTCTGTGATCTAATACGCTAACCTTAATCCCAAAATTTAACCCATTGATACACATACATGTCATCACATGCATGTTTAAATGACCTAGTGGATAGTGTAGAGATCTCTCTTAGCCAATGTATGACCTTCCCATGTCTCCCATTCAAACGATAAATGTGTCACATTATACTCCTCTTCCTAAAGGTTGTATGATTAAATATTGCCTAGAATACATAGTAGTATGGAATTTTTGTTCATCCCTTTCCTCTTACAAAATGGGTGTTATTTTTTATAAGGATTTTTTTTTTCCAATGAGATGAAATGTAGTCTTAATCATAGTCACCTAAAGACTCTAGTATAGGGATGAGGAATTTATCCCCATCTTCATATCTACATTTTTTTAGGTATTAAATTTATCTAAAATATCCATATCTGTATTGATTAATCCTACATTGATTTAAACTGGTGTCACAATAACTATATCCCTATGTATTCACTTCTACTTTTCTTTTTCCTCTTCATATTTTTTTCTATACTATTCCCTAAATTTAAGTGCCTATAATTTCATTCCTTAGTCACATCTAGGGCTCTAGAGTAAGTCTAAATAGCTACACAAGTTTTCCTAAAACACATGCCCACTTTAGCATTGAATTTAAGATCTCACATGTTATAAAAAATATTTCTTAGTTTATTCCCCAATCCATGTAGTTTTTTCATCATTTATACAAGTCTATCCTTTTTGGTAGTATAGTGTCAAAAAATGTCATCGTTGCCATATTCACACTTAATTTAGGAATGATTAACATTAAAATGGACCTAACGTCACCTTGATCTAGTGTTGTAATTTATTTTCTTCATTCACATTGGATTTAGGGCCCTTTTAAGCTAGATTGACCTAATTTTGCCTTAATTTAATGATGTAAAGTGTATTTATTCACACCTTCACATTAAGTTTTGGGCCCTTGTAAACTAAATGGACATAATTATGCCTTCTTTAGGGTGTTGTAAAGTGTATCCTAACACTTTCACACTAATCTAGGGTTTCAAAAAATAATTGGGCTTATTTATGCCTTATTTGGCCTTATTTTGCATCCACAAGCCTTAATTAATGCATCTTTCTAAGGATAATCCTGACATAAACCAGCATTTAATCATAATTTAGGTGTTTTTAGGTTGTGTGGCCCTAATTTAGTCATCTGAGACTCATATTCTACCTTGGTTGTATGAGTCCCATCTAGGTTTCTGGACCCCAATCCCGATTTTACATCATTCTAAGCATTTTTAAAAAATGTGTCCCATAGTTAAGCCTAATGGGACTCATATGCCACTTTTGGCGTATGAGTCCTGTGTGGCCCAAAATTAAATTTAATTCAAATTATTGGTAGGATTCTATCCTCCTAGAGCTGATGTCGGCTTGTAGTGTTGTAATTTTAGGAAATTTGGCATAAATAAGTATAAATACAAGGTTATTTCACTCATTTTCACCTAAGCATTCAAGAGATCAACCTAAGACTTTCAAGAGAGCATTCCTAATAGAAATTTTATGATTACAAGAATTCAAAAAAGCATCAAGAGAGTTTACAAGAGCACTTCTAAAGCATTCAAGGGTAGAATCCTTCATCAATTGTTGCAGCTATTCAAGATCCATCATCATGTCAAGGTTATCAAGCATCAAGCATGTTGTTGAGCTAGTGTTGTTATGTTGAATTCAAGATCCAAGATTAAGCATTATTCTACTCTTATTCTAAGATCTATATCTACATCCTTCATGCCCACTTCATGTTAGATTTACAAGACATCATTCAAGGTATCATTATTCATGCTTCATGTTCCATGTCCTTATTTCATTATCTCATCATTTGGTTTAATTACCTAAAAGGGGTTTGACCAAGACAAACCCCTATTCTCTAACAATCAACAAGTTTTCCTCTTTAATGTGTGATTATAGGTTTATAGATTGATGAAAAGTGGATTTGGAGCCTTCAAAAGTACCAAAATGACAAAGTTGTAAATGTTGTCAAAGTTGTCATGAAAAGTTGTCAAGACTCAAGAAAACTCAGATTTAGGGGAAAATATCCATCCAATTTGCATGAAATCAGTGGGAAAGTGCTTATTTGATCCATCTTCAGAGGCTTGCAAAGTTTTAGTTCAAGATTTTGCTCCTAGGGGGTTATCCCACAATACTGGTTTACAATTTTTGGCCAAACTGGACATTGAACTGATTTTTTTTAACTAAATCTTCACTTTCAGGAACCTATAGCGTCTAAACCATAAGGAATTTGAAGATGATACAAACTAGTGATTTGTGACATTTTTTTTGTAAATTCTAAATATTTTTTTTTCAAAATTTTTGGAATTAGATTGCACTTCTTTTTCCATCTCCTTCAAAAACTAGTTTGTAATAGTAAACACCATTTTTAAAGAGTGACATTACTGGCTAACACATAACTTTATTTCTATGAAGGATAAAATTATAATTTTTTTGAATTTATATTTATAACTACAATATCTAGTGCATGGAATTGGTTTCATAGAATTTCATTGAATATTTTTTTTTAATTAAGTTTCAAAGTTAAGCCAATTACAATTTAGACATGGTTTAGTAGCTAAAACATAGCTTTTTTTTGTATATATCAAATTCATTTTTTTTTGTTGGATCATGGACATCAATATTTAGTGCACTGATATTTTTCAAATTTTTTTTATAATCTACTATTTTTCCACATGTGTAGAACAAAGAGCTTGATTTTTGATGAAAAAACTACATTCATGAGAAATAAAAAATAAATATAATAATCAAATTAAATTTATTTAAAATTATACTTTTTGGAAAGCTTATAATAAGGAATACATACTTTAAAAAATAAAATTTAAATGAATTCATTTGATCCCCCAAAAGGTGAATCAAAATTTGTTTTCTATCAGCATTTTGATAGGTGTAAAGGAGACTCTGTTATAGATATGGTTTAAAACTAGTGGGGTTTTATCCAAGGGGGTTTGATCTAAGGTGGTTGATCAAACCTCTTCAATTGGAATCCTTTAAATGGAATTTTCAAGGCTTAAATCATTATTTTCTGGGCCAGTTAGAGTTTTACGGAACAGTTTTAGGGTTTTGTTCCTCTCAATCTGCAACTCTAGATTCCAAATTTTCAACTCTTCAGGACCCACCTAGGACCCATACACGATAACTGGCATATGAGTCCCAATGAGCATTGAGAGTCAGGATTTCATGGTTTTGGAGCTTGTTTTGATCACATCTTTCCTCTAGGTGCACCTCTATTCATTCTTAGTTTTTCATTTTGTATTTTAGTTTCATTCTCTAGGTCATCTAATTAGGTTTAGTCATTAAGTATTGCATATCATTTGTCTTTCCAAGCCCTAGCTTGGTGGCGAACCCCTCTTTAGTTTCTAATCCAACCCTAGGACAACCTTATTGCAAAATCACTTTCTCTTACTTCATCCTTGTATCAAGATCTCTAGGGTTTCCTTGAATGAGAGTGAAGAATATTGTTGTTCTATGTCCTAAACCATAAGCAATGACAAAATTCCACTTTTCATTTTGGTGAACCCACATTTAGAACATCTTAATTCTAATTTGAAGTGCATCATCATCCTAGATATAGCTTGCATTGACTTTCCATTAGGTTTTGCATTAGTTGATTTACATCTAGGGTTTTGAAATATTGCATTAGTGAAAGTGCATATAGGTTGCATTGTTTTTACATCTTAGATCATTGAATTTTATCTGAAATCTAGATTTTCACTTAGCCTAGACATCATTCAAAGAAAAAAACACAACATTCACACAAAATTTACTAAAAATGGTGGAAATCCCCTAATCTAGGACTCATATGCCCCTCTAGGTGATTTAGTCCTAGTACAAGTTGTTTTTCCTACTTTCTAGGTTTTTTTTGTTGTGCATTTTTCAACATTTGAACCCCTAAAAAACCCTAATCGGGACTCATATGCCCCTCTGGGAAAATTAGTCTTAGATCAGCCCTAAAACTTCCTTTTACAACACTGAAAAACCTTGTTTTTGTACTTCTGTTTGCTGTCATTAGTTAATTATTTTAGTTGGATGAGTTTTTGTTACATGCATTTCATTAGATCTAGCTTAATTTGGCTCATTTCATGCATTTCTTAATTTCAAATTTTCATTTACAACATTTCATTTTCAAATTAGTACATATCATAATCAGTCAATTATCATGTTCTAAATCTAAAAATTGTATTATCCTTTTGCATATATGCTCTATCATTGTTGCATTTCAATTTTATAGGATAATCATTACATCATGAGTTTCATTGCAAAAATCTATAGTTATCATACTACATATTCTATTTTCATATCTTGTTGAGTGTTGTAAGAAAGCTTTGTTAAGCGTATATGAATATGAGGTCCTATCCCCTCTCTTCTTTTTTTTCATTGATCCCTCTCCTAGTATCCCTTGTATGAGTGAGGTTAGTCTAGTGAAAGAAACCTTGGATAATCATAACAATCATATTCTTTATTCTCCTAATATCTCTCTTACTTGTGAAGAAGATATTTCAGTGTTCAAAGAACTAAACAATGAGAGTTTTGAGAACTCGATTTGTTTGTCTCCTCTTACCTCTCCTATTAGGCAAGACATTACTAAACAATAGGACATAACAATAAGTAATCATAACAATAACACAACAAAACAAGATACCATTGAAATCTACCTTCACAACACTTCAACCTACCTACATCCATCTTGGGAAACATCTTCCCCTCTTGTGATAATATTGTAAGTGATGAGGATATGTTGGTGTTAGATAATAAAAACTTTAAGATCTACAACAACCCTCTTTATGTTTCTTCCCCTACCTATCCAATTTTGGAAGACATTATGGGACAAAGGAGTGAAAATTTGGACAATCTTGACAATCACATTTGTTCCTCTCCTAGTATCTCTCCTAGTTGTGAAAAAGATACTTTGATGATAGAAAATACAATCAATGAAATTCATGAGAATTTTATGTGTCTCTCTTCCCCTAGGGAAAAAATTATGGAACAATCTACAATAACATCATTGATGAAGAAGATAATCCAACCATTGATAATTCCCCTACTTGCAATGAAGTCATTTTAAAAGAACCAACCTTTGAATATCATGAATGTCTAGGTTTTAGTTCTCCTAAAACTCTCCTCCTAGGGAGGATATCATGGTGCAATAAAATGACAACCTTAGCACATCTGTTTCAAACAATAGTAATGTTACTTCCTTAGGTGATGGTGAAAAGATGACACTAGACTTCCTTTTATTATAAATACATCAAAACAAGACCGCTAAGGTTATAAATGCACAAGTGTCCATTAGATCCCCCTTGACTATTGGACCTCCTACACACCCTATGGGACATCCTAAGAATCCTCTAATTCTTTACCCACCATCACACAAACAAAAAACTCAAAACAAACCCAAACTTATCCTTTACCCACCTAAGGAATGTTTTGCAGCAACCAAATTATAACACTGTTTCTCATACATATAACACTAGAAACAATCCACAACCAAGAAAAACACCTTCATCATCCCTCCTAATGCCTAACCCCATCTTATCAGGTCCTCCTTGTTTTCCTTCACAAAGTGGACATGAGTATGATCTTGTTGAAAAACTAAAGAATACTCCTGCTAAGATATCATTTTGGGACCTTATTCAAGCCTCTCCTCACTATCATAGCATGATTCAAAGTTCCTTACAACAATTTCCTATCCCTACTATTGTGCAACTGAATGAAATAACAACCCTGATTAAAGGAATGAATGCTGACATTGTTTTCCACCAAAGTGAGCTCCCTCCTTTAGAAGTGCAAAAACAAAATGATCCTCTCATGATAATAGCTATACATAATAGGTTGGGAATAAAAATAACCCTCATCAATAATTTCTCTACCCTTGTGTATCCCTTTTGGATAAGCTTGGCATGGATAAATAAAAAATTCAACCTGAATCTTTATCTATTAAGGGATTTGACAATGTAGGAAAACAACCACTTGATGTGATCACTTTACCTATTATAGCTAGAAAGGACACATTAGAAACATCGATCCATGTTATGCCTTATGATCTTTAATATAATCTCCTTTTAGGCAGACCATGGATTCATGGAATGAATGGGGTGCCTTCTACTCTTCATCGTGTAATGAAGTATGTCTACAACAACAAAGTGTACACACTCGAAGCTGAACCTAACCCAAACAGTTGTTTGAAAATTGAGAAAGGCATGGAGAATCCTTTGAAAACATTAGCACCAACTACACAAGTAGAACCCATGCAACAAAAAGATAAAGAAAAACATATTGAGGAAATCACAAAGCTATTAGAAGATGATTGGGGTTCCTTAGATTTCAAACCGACATTCATGGGATAATACAAGATCATAAACAAAGACTCTAAAAAGGGAAAATAAAAAATTAGTAATGTCAACACAAAATTTAGAAGACCCTTCAAAATCATTCACCTCAACCACTTTAGAAAATGAAACAAATTACACAATTTTTTTTGATGAACTTGACTATGAACAACCACCGAATCTCAAAGAAATGAAAATGCTTTATGGAAAAGGTTATGAACTCATGAAACAACTTGGATCTAGTGGAAAAGGATGTGGTTCTAGAGAACAAGGTATCTATGTCCCTATAGAGCCTCACATGCAAGAAAAGACTAATGGTCTTGGTTATTTCCCCTCGAAAGAAATAAACAAGCCTTCACTTAATATCAACACTATTATAAAAGATACCTCTAAGTTGACTTTAACGTTAGTGCATCCTGAATTGATCAACACTAGTGGTTTTGATTATTATCCTTTGAAAGACATGAAAAAAAATAAAAAATCCTCGCTTAACATCAATGTCATCATGTAAAACACTAATTATTCAAGTTCGTTAGATTTTACACCTTCCTTTAAAGAAGAGTACAAAATCTTAGAATATAAAGAGTCTTGCATAGGTATGACATTTTGTACTAAGCAAGAGGCTTCTTTATCACAAAATAAAGGAAAATATTCTAGTTGGGATCAAGAGGGTATCTTGTCGAGACTCCTCCAAAATCTTTTGATATCTCTCCCTCCAAGAACACGAAAGGAATTTTACTACAAGAGTTCATTTTGTGCATATCATAGAGTTCATGGTCATTCTAATAATGAATGTAAGGCTTTATGTGATAAAATCCAACATCTTAAGGAGTGTGGTACTCTTCCTTATGTGGGAGCACCTAACTTCTCTAATTGATATTGATTATCACTCTAGCATGTTCCTCATCTATCATTTTGGCTCATCCTTGTCCTGCACTAAGTGGGGGCAAGGGGTTAAGTAGCCTTGTCCTTGTATGTCACTTGTCATTGTCTCTTTTGGCTAGTTGACCGCCTTTCATGTACATATAAGAGCAAGCTTGTGATGTGGATGACATGCCTTAAGTTGGCTCACATGTGACATACTGAGTTATACATTTTGGGGGAAACCCTTCCCTTTTCCATGACATAGCTTCATTTGGAAACATATGACTTGGCATAGGGATTTCCGAGTAAGCTCTCATGTTTTCTTCTACTTTAAAGAAATTTCTCATAAAAATGGTGTTAGCAACTGCTTTAAAGTGGGGGCATACATTGATGCTCATGTTTGACTGTGTGATTTTATTTCTTCCTGCAATGCAACCTTTTCTTGGTGGTGTCATTGTGTTTGATTTCCTCTGAGAGTGTGATATTTCTTTGACTCTTCCTCTCTTGGAGACATTAAGCACAATGTTCCCTAAGAAGAGACCTTACATGAACTAAGAAAAATCCCTTTGAACATACCTTACATTACTTCGCATTTACAACATTTTTTATATGGCCACCTTGCGTAATACACTTTGCTTGCCTGAGGAGCCATCCTGTTTGTTCATGAGTTCCAAGCATACAAAGCTTTGCTTGCCTCATGAAGCTCAAATTTCATTGCTATGTGGCACCTTGTCAAAGTTATCAGGAGTTATAGCTTGTGCATGATTAATGTATGATGGGAAGCCTAAAAGTGGGCATGAGTTTCTCATTATATTGTGACAAGCCAATATAGAGGCATGAATTTCTCACTAAGCCACCCTTTTTGGATACTCACCTAGTAGACAACCTGAAGTTTTGTTGCCTCAGAGTGAGCGTGAATTTTTGGAAAAATATCTTAGATCCAATCCACATCATGTTGGACAAACAATCGAGGCTTGATCCACCTCTTTTTATTTTTTCTTTTTATTTTTCTTTCTTTTAGTCATTGACATTGCATGTTTGTGTATCTTGTTTTGCTACATATCATACATCTTGTGTGTGTCCTTTTGTGATTATGTCAGTTTGACGTAGGATCTTGGATCCTAGGGGCTTGACCACCTCCTTTGATCTTTTTTATCCTATACCATCTGTAGCAATACACTTGGACTCCTCTTGAATGTCTACTTTAGTGTGAGTTTGAAGCAAGTTCATCCTCTCACTAAAGTGGGGGCTAAATGTGGTGTCAAAAAATGTTGTCGTTCACATTTTCACACTTAATCTAGGAATGGTTAACATTAAAATGGACCTAATGTCACCTTGATCTAGTGTTGTAATGTATTTTCTATATTTACATTGGATTTAGGGCCTTTTAAAGCTAAATTGACCTAATTTTTCCTTAATTTAATGATGTAAAGTGTATTTATTTGCACCTTCACATTAAGTTTTGGGACCTTGTAAACTATATGGACTTAATTATGCCTTATTTAGGGTGTTGTAAAGTGTATCATAACACTTTCACACTAATCTATGGTTTCATTAAATAATAGGGACTATTTATGCCTTATTTGTCCTTATTTTGCATCTACAAGCCTTAATTAGTGCATCTTTTTGAGGATAATCATGACATAAACCAACATCCAATCATAATTCAGGTGTTTTTAGGTTGTGTGGCCCAAATTTAGTGATCTAGAACTCATACCCACCTTGGGTGTATGAGTCCCACCTAGGTTTTTGGGCCTTGATCCTGATTTTACATCATTTAAAGCATTTTTTTTAAATGTGTCCCATAGTTAAGCCTAATAGGACTCATGCACCACTTTTGGTGTATGAGTCTCATGTGGCCCAAAATTAAATTTAATTCAAATTCTTGGTGGGATTTTATCCTCCTATATTTGATGTCAGCTTGTAGTGATGTAATTTTGGGAAATTTGGCATAAATAAGTATAAATACAAGGTTATTTCACTCATTTTCACCTAAGCATTCAAGAGATCAACCTAATACTTTCAAGAGAGCATTCCTAATTGCAAGTTTATGTTTACAAAACTTCACAAGAGCATTTCTAAAGAATTCAAGGGTAGAATCCTTCATTAATTTTTGTAGCTATTCAAGATCCATCATCATGTCAAGGCTATCAAGCATCAAGCATGTTGTTGAGCTAGTGTTGTGATGTTTCATTCAATATCCAATATTAAGAATTGTTCTACACTTATTCCAAGATCTATACCTACATCCTTCATGGCCACTTCATGTTAGATTTACAAGACATTATTCAAGGTATCATTATTCATGTTTCATGTTCCATGTTTCATGTATCATGTCCTTATTTCATTATCTCATCATTTGGTTTAATTACCTAAAAAGGGTTTGACCAAGGAAAACCCCTATTCTCTAACAATAAAGAATTTTTCCTCTCTTTAATGTGTGATTGCAGGTTTATAGATTGAGGAAAAGTGGATTTGAAGCCTTGAAAAGTACCAAAATGACAAAGTTGCAAATGTTATCAAAGTTATCAAGACTCATAGAAACTCAGATCTAGGGAAAAATATCCATCCAATTTTCATGAAATTAGTGGGAAAGTGCTTATTTGATCCATCTTCAGAGGCTTGCAAAGTTTTAGTACAAGATTCTGCTCCTACAACACTTCGCGAGAGTCTGGGCATATGAGTCCCAATTAGAGTTTTAGGGAACAATTTCTGGGTTTTGTTCCTCTTAGTCTGCAAATCCAAATTCCAAATTTTCATCTCTTTAGGACCCACCTAGGACCCATATGCCACAACTGGCATATGATTCCTAGTGAGCATTGAGATTCAAAATTTTAGGGTTTTGGAGCTTGTTTTGATCACATCTTTCCTCTAGGTGCACCTCTGTTCATTCTTAGTTTATCATTTTGTATTTCAATTTCATTCTCCAGGTCATCTAATTAGGTTTAGTCATTAAGTATTGCATACCATTTGTCTTTCCAATCCCTAGCTTGGTGGTGAACCCCTCTTTAGTTTCTAATCTGACCTAGGACAACCCTATTGCAAGATCTCTTTCTCCTACTTCATCCTTAGATTGAGATCTCTAGGGTTTCCTTGAATGAGAGTGAAGAAGATTGTTGTTCTATGTCCTAAACCATAAGCAATGAAAATTTTCCACCTTTTAGGTAGAAATATAATTGTATGGTTTTTATTTTTCATCTCTAGGAAACATGCTTTGAATCTATATACCTCACAAGAATTCCAACTAGTAATCAACACTAATTAATTTAGTGCCTATTATATTATTATCTAGCACTTATAGAATGTTATATTTATGTATATCTCCCCTTTTCCTAAATAATAATGAAATTGGTAGTTCATTGGGTAAATAAATTTGAGAGAGAAAGAACTTTTTATTATGGACTTGGATGGGGAGTTCAAAATGGAAGATTGGTTTTGAGTTTCAATAATGTATAGAAATTATAAAAAATGTTCTACGAGGATGTGTTCATATAGAAATGAAGAAGTTAATATTAGAATGAAATTTATTTATTTTCTTTTCTTGGTTATACCCTTGAAAAAAACTATCACTAACCCTACTACACCCCTAGATGAATTTCTAGTTTTTTTTGTGCCTTCATAATCTTCATGTTACAACATCTACAATCTACTTTAGTCTTGTAGCATTTTTTATCACTATAGTTTGCAACTTAATTATTTGTTTAATTCTTATGAAATTTTCTATCAGTGTTGAAATTGTGTAATCTTTGGATATGAAATCATGTGAGTAGGAAAATATGAGGAACAAGGTACATGTTAGAATGTATATGCACATGTATTTATTAATAAGGAAGAAAGTTACACCAATTTCAATTTATATTGTGTATGTTAATTATATTATTAGACATAATTAATGTATAATTCATGATATTGCATCTATCCATTTCTATTATTTTGTTTAGATACTTTTTTAAATAGATATTTGTGCTAACACAATTCTAGGTGTTATAACATTTTTTCTCACAAAATAATTAGAATACTTTTGAAATATTCAAATTACATTCGAATCAACGTTATGACCTTCACTTTTGTCAAAACTTTGTAGCCTTCCTTAAATTTAAGAACATTTTCCTTCTCTAAGGTATCCAACATCTCTATCTATGCAATCTCATCTCCTTGAATTAGAATTTGTGAACTAGTTTATTTCCTTTCCCATTACTCATAAGGGTTTTGAAATTTTATTTAATATTCTGAAATTTTTCTAAGAAGATATTCAAAAATTGAGTTTTTAATTTTTTCTTTTCTTGATGACCTCTATGTAATTTTTATTATAACTATAATATGGCTTAAATTAGTTTTATTATAATTGCAATCAACCTTATCAAGTCACTTACTGCCCAACCCTTTCAAAAAAAATCACAAAATTTCAAAGGGAGACTAACAATTTGATGAATTTAATATTAGTTTATAGAATTAAGATGATTATAATTATTTCAAAAGATTATTTCTATAATATATAATAATATTTGTAAATAATAATAATAATTTTTTTTTTTTGCAAAAGTGGCAAGCCACTATATTTATATTAATAAATATGTATAATTTTTACAAAATCTTGGTTCAGGTGAACATACTGGCGGGAAAGAACCAGGGAAGAAAACCCCCAGTTATAGTTCATGTAACTAAAGTTTGTCGATACAATCCAATTACAAAAGTAAGAAAGTTACCATTTTTGCAACTTGAAACCTATCAAACCCTAACCTCCTTTCTAACCCTTTACAAAACCCCATTACATGATTGCATAATCCCATAAGAACCCCATTACATACAAAAAACCCATTACATATTTGAAGAATCCCATGAGAACCCATTCCCATTACATAATTGCATAAACCCATAAGAACACATTTACAATACCCATGCAAAACTACATTTAGCCGCCATACCACTAGCTAAATAAATACCTTACATGGCTTTCACTTCTTACCTCGTTATCGCAGCCTCTTACCAAATAGGTCACGGTAGTGTGGTAAAAGGAACCAATATTATACCTTTACACCGCTATATCGCAAAGAGTTAACATGCATCCCGTGGTAGAGTGGTATAAAGATCAATAGCAGCATAGGGAGACCGTTGTACCACAAAAGGATGATAAAAAGCTAAGACAAAAGAAAACCATAGTACCATAGGGGATCAAAATAAGACTTGCGGTAGTGCGGTGTACTAAAGTAAAGTGACATTATGTACCACGGTACCGCATGGAGATGAAGGGTGATGAGAGGTAACACGGTAAACAACCGTTGAAGCATTTAAAGTGGGCTCGTCACAACAATCAGCTTCAGAATATGAATTGAGCTCAGAGTGAAAGATGAGACCTGTACAGATTGCCCAGTTTAGATGTGCGAAGAGAGTACTTTAGCGCAAGAATATCCTTAGCCAATAAGATTTAAACTCTGCAAAATTTTCATTACATATATCCTCTATACATATTTCCCATTCATATGTGTGAATAGTGTACTAGGATGTCACAATTCCCAGTATCCTGCAAACTTGAAATAAAACATTAGATGCACATGTTGTAATAAATCATGAGGATAGAATATCTTATGAGATTGGAGCCATATGCCAACAAGTACAAAATTTGCATGGCTTTACAACCATGTTGCAGTAAATAAATGAGAAAAATCTTTAATACTTTTCCTACATGGTCATCACATCTTTCTCAATTAACTCTAGAAGTTGTGGAAATTCATTTAAAACATTTAAATCATGAATAGCCCTTAACTCTGTTTTGTCACTTCCCAGTCCAGCTAGAAAATCTGCTACTTTATTCCCTTCTTTGTAAGTATGATAAATAACTCAAGAATCAAGCTTATCTAGAAGTGACCAGGCTTTGTTTAGCACATAATTCAAATTCCAATTTTGGATTTTCCTTGCCCTAAGTGCATTAATAATTATTAATGAATCCCCCTCTATATGAAGCTTTGAAAAACCCATATGAATTGCAATTTCCAGACCAAATAAGAGAGCTTGTGCCTCTGCATAATTGTTTGTGGCAAAGTGCAAGTGGTAAGAAGAGAGTGCCAATACTACCCCTGATGCATTTCTTATACACACTCCTTCCCTAGATAATCTTTGATTACCTTTAGAAGCCCCATCGAAATTCAATTTCACAAAGTCTTTTTGAGGGGCAGACCATTTGATTGTTGTTTTATCAATATTTTTTTTTACATTTTGAGACAAACTACCATCAAAAGGAAATCTGATTTGAGTCCATTCTTTCATAATAGAACTATCCCAACTCGTGAAGGATGAATTGATAAATTTATCTCTTTGTACACATGTTTTGACTGCCTCTAAAATTTCCTTTTCGATTTTGAAGAGGACTAGATCCACTGGGGATTTAGTTTTCCCAAAAGTTCTTAAGTTTCGTTCCCACCAAATATTCCAAATTACCAAAGCCGGAGTAATGAACCAAATGCATGCAAAAAAAGATGTCTAATATAAAAGAGGCCAAGCTTGGAAAAGATCCCAGATAGAATTTGGCAATGGGATGGACAGCTAAAGTTTGTTTTTAATAAAGTCCCAACATTGAATGGCTACAATGCATTGCACAAATAAATGATCCACTATTTCAAATTCCATTTCACATAATGGGTACTTGAAAGGATCAACAATCTTCAATTTAACTAGATGATCACTAGTTAGAATCCTTTTCTACAAGGCCAGCTATGCAAAGTCCCTGCTTTCGGGAGAACTTTATTGTTCCAATAGAAGGAAAATGCACGTTGGGGTTTAGAAGAATATTTGGATTGTGCTAAAACTGCATATCCTTCCTTAACTAAATATAAGCATGCTTTTGAAGCTGGCCATATTATTCTATCTGAATTTGATGACAAATAAACTATTCTTTCATTCAAACATTTGCTAAAAAGGTCATATTGTTGATTATTCAATAATTTGGATGGGGGTGTTTTCCAAGTTACTTTGTCTGTTACTGGATTTGAAGAGTGAACATAGTCTAAAAAAATCTCACCCCAAGCTTGACATAAAATCATTTTTACTTCTTGAAACTCTTGATTAACTACTAAAGGAGGTTTCACAATCCATGAATCTTCCCAAAATTTGACACTTCTACCATCATTTATTTCCCAGGAGGAATATTTTGTAATGAGACTTCTGCTATTTATGATAAAGTTCTAGATTGCAGACCCTTTTGAAGGGTCTGCCACTGTAAATATTCTAGTTGGCTTTTCATTATCTAGGTATTTGGATTGCAATAATTTTTCCCATTTGGCATTTGGATTATCATACATTTTCCATGCAAGCTTAGCTCCAAATGCTTTGTTTCTCCATGTGAGATTTTGAATATCTGCCCCACCCTGTTTTTTCCCTTTTTCCAGCCCTTCTAAGGAGATTAAGGGAATCTTTTTTTCATCAATATTTCCTTTCCATAGAAATGATCTTATTATCTTTTCAATTTCAAGAATAACAAAGGAAGGTGCTTTAAGTACTGCTAAAAAGTAATTGGGGATTGATGATAAAACTAATTTTATTAGAAGGATTTTGTCTACTAGTGACAACCACCTAGCTTTCCAAATGAGAATTCTTGATTTTATTCTTTCAATGGCCTTAACCCAATAGAAAGCTTTGTTTGACCCTCTGAAAAAAGGTATACCCAAATATGAACAAGGCAATTCAGCCTCTTGAAAACCCAATATCTTAACAATTTTCTTCCTCAAATCTTCAACAGTGTTTAGAACATAAACTTTTGACTTAGCAGCGTTTATTTTCTGGACAGAAGTTGATGAATATTTATCCAATACTTCTTTTACTTGCTTGGATTTTGATATTGATGATTTATTAAATAGTAAGGTATCATCTGCAAAAAGATTATGTGTTACTGAGATTGAAGTGTTTGGAATTTGAACACCTTGCGAAATATTTTGGTTATGTCTCAAAATGATGCATCTGCTTAAATTTTCAGCCATAATTATGAAAAGGAAAGGAGAAAGTGGATCCCCTTGCCTTACTCCTTGGGTGGAACTGAAGAACCCACTAGATTCCCATTTATAATTACTAAAAATTTAGCCCCAGACAGGCATGACATTACCCATCTTTGCCATTGAGAAGAAAAACCAAATTTTGTTAGGACCTTATTGAGAAACTCCTAGTTTACCTTATCATAAGCTTTCATCATATCTAGTTTGACAATAAAAGCTGGCAATTTTGCTGCATTTATGGAGTGTAGCACTTCATCTGCTACAATTTCCCCTTCACGAATGATTTATTTTTTATTATTGTGTAAATAAGAGAATTTTCAATAGCTGGAAATATTTGTGGCAACAAAAAAAGTACCCCTTCTACTTTTCCTTGCTTGTTTGGGCCCTCCTTGTGAACTAGGGTTAATGGTGCCTTGATTTAGTGTTGTAATGTGTTTGACACATTCACATTAGGTATTGGGCCCTTGTGAACTAATGGATATAAATTGTACCTTGCTTAAGTGTTGTGAAGTGTTGTGACACACTTTCACACTTTTCTAATGTTTTATTGATTAATTACACTTAATAAACCTCTTTTTAACCTTAATCTTTCCTTATCTAAAGTGTTGTAAAGTATTGTAACACACTTCCACACTTGTCTAGGGTTTTCATTAATAATTGGGCTTTATTATGCTTTAATTGGCCTTAAATTGCATCCATAAGCCTTAATTACTGCATGTTTTTGAGGATAATCCTGACATTAATCATCACCCAATTATAATTCAAGTGTTTTAGGCTTGTGTGGTCTAGATTTAGTGATCTAAGACTCATTCACCACCTTGGGTGAATGAGTCCCACCTAGATTTTTGGGTCTCACACCTGATTTCACACCTTCCCAAACATTTTTGAATTTTGGTCCCATACATTATGCCTGATGGGACTCATTTTCCGCCTTGGGTGAATGAGTCCCATTTAGCTTAAAATTAAAATTAATTACAAAAAATTGATGATATTTTATCCTCCTAGATCTGATGTCAGCTTGTAGTGTTGTAATTTCGAGAATTCTTGCATAATTAAGTATAAATACAAGGTTATTTCACTCATTTTAACCCCAACCATTCAAGTATTCATCCTTATAGCAAGTTTGAGTTTACAAGATCATTCAAGAGTCTTCAAGAGTAGATTATCAAGCATTTTAGAGCAGCATTCAAGCATTAATAATCATGTCAAAGATTCAATGCATCATGTTTGTTATTGTGCTAACAATTATGATGTATGGTTTTGTGATTCAAGCAAGTGTTTCATTCAAGATCAACATCATTCAAGAAAGAGTCAAGATCTACATTCATTGCAGCCATCTCAAGCATATTTGTAGCACTTTATTGCAAGGGTTTGGTGAGTTGCAACATTGTTATTTGTTCATTCATCATTCTCTGTCCCTATTTGATTTCATTTCAAGGATTGATTTCCAAAAAGGGGTTTGACCAAGGAAAAGCCCTTTCTACTAACCCTCCAACATTTTTACCTCTCCTTTTGAGTGTGATTTGTAGGTCTAGATTATAGATTTCCTAAGAAGCAAGATTGGAGAAAAGTTTTCAAAGAGATCAAAAGTTATCAAAGTTTCCATCAAGCATTGGAGATACTTGGAGATCACCTATAGGTTGCAAATCTAGGTTTTAGATCCAGAAATAAATCAGGAAAGACAAAACGGACAGAGAAGAATAGATTTAGGTTTTAAATTCCTGAAAAAGTGGAAGTGGACTTATTCGCCACAAGTGGTGAATGAGTCCCACTATAGGTTTTTGATAGAGATCTTTGTAGATTCAGATACCCTTTTTCCCAAAACCTGCTCCTGTTCAAAAATCCAAAACTAGGACTGATTCACCCAGAATGGTGAATGAGTCCCATTAGGTCAAAAAATCAACATTTCTAGCATTTTGGGATTCGTAGTCCTCTTCAAGTTTTCAGGTGCACACATTCCAACTTGCATCTTTCTATTTTGTTTTACTTGCATTTGTAGGTCATTTAAATCAACTTTACATCATATTAGGGTTTTACATTTTATCTTGCATTTCAGATAAATCTTTTCCAAGTCTAAACTTGGTGGTGAACCCCTCATTAGTTTACATGTATCCCCTAGGACAACCCTACAAGAAGAACTATTTCTCCTTTGCATTGAGATCTTTAGGGTTATCCTTGAGTGAAATTAAGGATAAGGAAAGTGGGTTGTTCTATGTCCTAAACCATATGCAACAATCCTCTCCCCCTTTTCCCACTGTTTCAATATTATTATGATCTTACAAAATAAAAAAATAGAAAAAAAAATAAAATCTTTTATTATTTCAATTTTTTTTTATAAATTCTCACATCTTTTGTGAGATTTGTGCATAAAATTGAAAGCATACTATAACTTATAATTTCAAAATAAAATCTTATATCTAATATTAATCATATTAATTTGTACTTTTGTGGAGTTTACATATATGATATGACATCTATAATATAAATATAATTTACTTGAGTCAAGTATCAATAGACTTCCTTTTTATCACTTTTAATATAAATAGAAGTCATCAACAACTTAAAAGAGGGTGAGATAAAGATAAAATGTGTGGGAAAAGGATAAAAAAGGTGGGCTAAAGACACTAAAGACTTGATTATTTATTGGAATATCAAAGATAGTATTACTAGCACTTGCATCTAAAGGAGGTTCAAGGATTATGTCGATAGAAAATTATGTGTATGCTAATATGTTAGAGAGTACATGTTTGTGCATGGATGCATATGGATTAAACAATTAATAATTAGTGCTAGATAATGGAATGAAATAAACATAGAAAAATCTATATTTTCTCCACTTAGACAAATCTATATTTTTACTTTAAATAAATTTTGAAATATTTGCATGCAAATTTAAAACATAAAGCAATGCAAATGAAAAAGGAAAGTTGTCATTAAATTGAAAAAAAAAACTCAATGAAAATAGAATGTTCCCATCTAGTGGTAAAATCAATATGTATGTGGATTTTACATGATAAATGAGATTTTGGAGGCTTTCACATGATATTTTGGATGATTTTACTATTAAATCTAGTAGTTGATTTACCATTACATGGTAGCTGAAACTTGTTTTTACGATCACTCAAGAATGGTTTGTAGGCATAAGACTTGTTTTAGGCTCAAATATCAAACTATACATAACCTATTGACTAATTATAAATAATTTTTTTGATTAAAAGGTAGGGGTAAGGGCCCTTGATTCCAAACAAAGCATTAAAAGTTAGGCCATAAAGCCAGAAAGTCCAGCAATAGCACAACAAGACAAAACATGCCACCAGGCTAGATCATCCAACAAGACCAAGAGTAACTAAGACACAAAAAGTGTAAAAAATATAGACCATAGAACTAATATAAGGTGGCACATAGTCCTAGTATAGTAATAGAATGAAGGAAACACAATAGGAAACAACAACAATACTATAACCAAAAAATAAAAAAACGACAAACTAGTCTTTTTAGCTATTAATCAACTCTCATTCTTTGGTGAGTGTTCTAGCTCCTTAGTCAATGGGTCTTCACCATCCTCAACCACTTCATCCACCTTCTTGTATTCTTCCTTAGCAAGTTCTAATCTACGCTTTCTTTTCTTGATCTTTGCTCTACCATTTAGAGTTTCTAAGATAGCCTTCTCCATAATTTCATAGGTGACAATATTCAACCTTTTGAAGGCCTCATCCAACCTGTTGATTCTATCATGTAGTGCTACTATCTCATCATTTTGGGATTTTCTATCAACCATCTTGATGCAATGAGAAAAAAAAAAAAAAAACTAACCTCTCACTGCTCACATACACAACCACAAATTGCTAGTCACATGCAGACCATTATACAAATGATACATAATTTTAGTTGACAATTTTATTTGTCAATTAAAATTACCCACTTCACCATTATGAAGAAACAAGGTCAAACTTCAATTCATATCCATACACCTCTATTGACATTCACAATAATTCATAATTTTTTTTTTCATTTCCTGTCTTGACATTACACATTTTGTAAATTTATTTTTGTATAAATTTAAACAAACAAATTGAAATTAAAAATATTGGCTTCTTTCTTCCTATCCATAGTTTGTTTCTCCCTTGGTGCTCATTGTATGGTTTCATATAAAATAGAATAAATTTTGTGCCCCACTTCTTTTACACTAAAATATGCATAAAATAGTTCTAAAGAGAGCTGCATCTTCCTTGCACTAATCTCTCCCAAACTTATTTTTCTCATGCCCCACCTTCACTTCCTTTATGGAAAATCTCATTTGGATGGCATACACTTGCAGCTAATAAATTGGGTGGCTTATATCTTTACTAGGCACCCATTCTATATCATGCATCTATATTTATTGCCTTTCTTCAATATGATGTGATGGTTCTTCAGGTTGTGAAGATTTCCTTCACACTTGGACTTGGCGTGAGCCTTCTTCCTTCCTTGGGGTGACCTTTGGTCTTCCTAAACTTTTTTATCTTTCTTAGCATACATTACACATAATTCATTTATGCTACATGACTTTTGGGTTTCATTGGTAATCGACCACTTGATGGATACCATTTCTTTGAATCATTTTGTCAAATGGTTCACCTTCTGTCCTCTCACTTATTTGATATCAATTAAATTAAATTATTTAATGTTTTCACAAATTTAAATTGAATCTAATGGTCTCCACAATGCCAAAATTGTAAATTGCAATATATATTGAACATGACATTTTGTCAAATGGAATGACAACAATGTCATCCAATCGCTTATTCGTCATGTGCAAACAAAAAGCACACCCTCAATTCAAATGTTCCTACATCAGATGCACCTAATAAAAATCTTGTGAGCATAGGCTCACAAAATGAAGATGAGTAGTAGAACTACTCTTCCAAGTTGCGAACAACTTGCAACATGCTCCCATGTTGAAACTAATACCTACAAATTATTTTATTTTCCTCTTCTTCCAACATCTTGTCAGAATATTCACCATCCTACACCAACAACTTTGCACTCCATTCTTCTTTCCTCTTGTGGAATTTTGTCCATCATGTATCAAAATCCTCCTCCAAAGACTTCTTGCACAATCTCTCACAACTTCCACATGTACAAATATGCAATATTTTTATTCCAGATTGTCACTACACAATATTTCTCCTCATTACTCACCTCATCATATGAATCCATTGTAAATTCTACATCAAAAATTTCATAGAAATTAACTTTTACCTCTTCCTGCTTCACTGTTGTGGCATCTATCTTCTTACCACCATTTTTTTGCAACACATCTCATACCTTGAACTACTACAAGGTTCTCTAACCATTCATCATCTCTCACCAATGAATCATCTTACTCCTTTCCATTGATGACAACATCCTCACACTTTATCGTTGCACCCACAACCACATCTTCTATATTTTTATCAACCTATACCTCTGATGCTTGACCCCCTTCAAGCTAAACATTGCCTCTATTTTCACAATCCCTTCTACAAACATTGAATCATACCCCTTGTCAAGCATAGGACCTCCACTAATGTCTACACTTCCTTCTATACTTCATCAACTCCTTCAACTACTATTGTAAAAAATTTCTTATCTTCATTCTTTTCCAACATGCCTTCTTCATGACATGCTTCTATTGCACCCTCTTTATTCTTTCCTATGACCAAAATGTCATTAGGAAAATAATATATTTCCAAGGAATCCATTCTTTCCTTGATAATTTTCAACTCTTCATAGAGTTTTTGATTCTCCACTTCCTCCAAATATTCTTCCCAAGATGGTATTATCACCAGTCTCCTCAGATCCATCTGATTCTCTTTGTCGAACTCATCTCATTTGTTATTGCAATCTTCTACAACAATTCTCACATACCCTGCAATTCATCAAAATACTTTTCTTTGTAGCTTCAAGCTCTCATTGTTCATGACTCTTCTTACCTGCAACAACCCTCATGAGCTTCTTCTCCACCTGTAGGTCCTGATGTAGACCACCTCATGATTAGTGGTTTTTCCACACACTCAAAATCACTGGCTCTGATACCAATTGATGCAAGTAGGAAAAAAAACTAACCTCTTGCTGCTTACATACAATTAGCTACAAATTGTAGTCACAAGGAGACCATTATACAAATGATACAAAATTTTACTTGATAATTTTATTTTTGAATTAAAATTACCCACTTCACCATGTTATGAAGAAACAAATTCAAATTTCAATTCATAGCCATACACATTCACAATAATTTGCAAATCAATTTTTTTAATTTCTTGGCTTGACATTACAAATTTTACAAATTTATTTATGTATACATTTAAATCAACAAATTTAAATTCAAAATACTGGCTTCTTTCTCCCTATCCACAACCTAATGTCCCCTTGGTTCTCACCATATGGTTTCATATAAAACAAAAGAAATTTTGCACCCCACTTCTTTTACACTAAAATCTGCATAAAATAGATCTAGAGAGAAGTCTCTTTCTTACTCTTGCACTAATCTCTCCCACACTTCTTTTTCTCACACCCCACCTTTACATCCTTCGTGGAAAATATCATTTGGTTGGCATACACAAGTATAACTTATAAATTGAGTGGTTTTTATCGTTACTAGGTACCCATTCTATCTTACACATTTGTATTTATTACCTTTCTCCAATATGCTACGATGGCTCTTAGGCTGTGAAGACTGAAAGTTCACACTTGGACTTGGCATGAGCCTTCTTCCTTCCCTGGTGCAACCTTTGGTCTTCTTAGTTTTTTTATCTTTCTCAACATACATTATGTACATTGTTCATTTATGTTGTGTGACTTTTGGTTTTCATTGGCAATCAACCACATGATGGATACCATTTCTTTGAATCATTTTGTCAAATGGTTCACCTTCTATCCTCTCACTTCTTTGATATCAAATAAATTAAATTCTTTAATCTTTTCACAAATACAAATTGAATCTAATGGTCTCCACAATGCCAAAATTGTAAATTGTAATATATATTAAACATGAAATTTTGTCAAATGGAATGACAATGATGTCATTTGATCACTTCGCCATCATGTGCAAACAAAAAGAACACCCTCAAGCTAGATTCTCCTACATCACATCTCCCCTTCCTCCTCCAGATTTCCCATCACCTCAATGTTAACAACGTCCTGCTCCATTTCCTTGTTTGTGGCATTTTCCTCATCTTCTTCGGATTCCTTAACCACACCTTGTTCAATACCACAACCCACATCCTCCTCTTCAAAATTGGATATGTCCTCTTCCTCAGCCACACTGAGCACCATGTCTAGCTCAGCTTTGCTCAAATCTAATGGCTCTTCCAGGGTTGGAATGAATTCCTCGTCTGAGGGGTTTTCCTAATCTTCCTCATACAGAAGAACTTTCCCTTTTGTATTAATATTGGCCAACCAAACTGATTTTCTCTCCCTCTTCCCACTAGGTATGTGTAGGATCATCATGGAAAAAACAAGCCCTTAATTGGCAATGAAAATTCATAAAATCAAAGTTAGGAAACTTGACATAAAAATTTAAATAAGTTATCTATATTATTTCAAAAATATGTAAGAATAGAATCTATAGCAAATTGAATGTAGTTTCTAAACTACTAGGTTTATTTAAAAACAAAAAATCTATTTGATGAAAATTTGAAATTTTTATGCAGTAGTACTTAAATTTCAGGGAAAAAATAAGAAGTAGGTGTCTGTCTGACCACCCTAACCACAATAAAATGATAATATTTTAGATATAATTAGAGGACTCGTGTCCCGATGTGATGCATATTTTCTTGTGATTTTTTTCTGAGTAAATAATTAATTATGAATTTTTTATTACAACTTTTAAAAAATATAAAAAACTGTATGTCTGACCACCTTAACTTGGTCAAAAGTTTATGAAATTCAATTTTTTTTTAATCCTATAGTATATGAAGCATAGAATGTGACACATATTTTGGATTCAAAAAATGTGATACCATTTGAAAGGTATAGACATTTTTCAATCAGCCTATCAATCAAGACTTTAGTTGTAATTCAAATAGAAAATGAATAATAATTATTTATTAAGTGAAAATTAAAGCATAATTTATATTGGTGGAAAGCTAAGAATCTCCTTTAAAAACCCTTTTCGTTTCATCAATTTTGGGTAAAAAAAAGTCGTCAGCCACATGGGCCATCATATCACTTACATATCACCACTTTTTGGCTCATCATGATCCTGCACATACCCCACTACTAATCCTCCACATTCCCTTCCTCCCCTTCATCCAAAATGTTGATGGTCACTCTTTTTCATTGAAAATTAACTAAAATTCAAACTTTCTTACTACTTGTAGTGTAGGAAAATGCATACCCTTGCATTTTCACACTTTTTTGGGCCCACCTTTCTTTCTTTATCCTTATTTATGTCTTAATTGGTCCTATTTTGCATCCACAAGCCTAATAAATTGTATCTTTTTATGGCTAATCTCGACAAACATCAAAGGGTAAATGATAATTTAATGATTTTGGCTATGTGTCCTTGATTTTTTGACTGGGAATAAGATGCCACCTAGGGCGTCTTTGTCCTCCAAAGGTCTTGAGATCCAAATTTCAAATGCACCTTAAATGGGCCCCTTTTTGGATTATGTGCCCTGAGTTTCATGCCTAGGGACTAAGACACCACTTAGGGCATCTTAGTCCCCCTTAGGTTATTTTTCAGGATTTAATTTCAAATCTTGGTAGGATTTAGCCTCCTTTAATTAATGATTTCATATGTCAGATTGATATGGTGTAATTTTAGGATATTAAGCATGGATAAGTATAAATACAATGTTCCTTCTCTCATTTTAATCCTAAGCATTCAAGTATTCATCTTATAGCATAATTGGAGTTCACAAAAGCATTCAAGAGTAGTTCATCAAGCATTTGGAGCCATCATCAAGATTCAAGCATGATATCAAAGATATTCTTGCATCACATGTGTGTGTTTTTGAGCTAACATTTGTGATGTAGGGTTTTGTTTCAAGCAAGCAATTCAAGTCAAGATCTATCAAGCATTCATTCAAGTCGAGATCTAAATTCAAGCTAGCCAATTCACACAAGTTTGCAAATTTCATAGCAAGGGTTTGGTGAGTTACAACATAGCATTTTGTTTATTCATCATTTCCCTTCATTATTTTATTTCATTCCAAGGTTTAATTACCAACAAGGGGTTTGACCAAGGAAAACCCCCATTTACTAACAATCAACAAGTTTTTCCTCTCTTGCATGTTTGTGTTTGCAGATTTAGGTTGAAGACTTGGAGATCATTTGAAGTGAAAAGTTGCAAAGTTGCAAAGTTGTCATCTTCACGGAAACTCGGGATATGAGATCTGAGAAGAAGGAAGTGCAGACATTGAGCCTTGGGATCACATTAAGAGATTTCAGAAATTCAGATTGGGGCTAAGTCAGTAGTAAGGGTGTCTTAGTTTTCCCACAAAAAATAGCAACTGGACTAAGACAACAGTAAGGGCACCTTTGTTCTCCCTAGCATATTTTGACAACATTTTTGCATTCCCAAATCCTTATCACATTTCTAGACTTCCTAAGTACATACATCCTAACTTTTTGTTACTTAATTTTTTCATTTCCATCCATCATTCAACTTACATTAGTAGGTTTTGTGAGTTGAATGTTAAATTGTCTTTTCCAAGCTTTTGCTTGGTGGTGAATGCTTCAAAGCCTAAAGAACCCCCTAGGTCTTCCTTGTTGAGAATTGACTCACCTTTGTGTTGATATTCAATCCAATTTGGGATCCTAGGGAATATTTGAATGATAATTGGAGAAGAGTGGTGTTATATGACCTAGGCCAAAAAGCACCCATTTTTCACATTATTCATTTGGTGAACCTGACATTTTGGGACATTCATTTTTCTGATTTGGAGTTCATTAAGGTCCTAGATCTAGATTGCATTCATTTTTGCATTGCATCTTGCATTAGTGAGAGTGCATCTAGGGTTTCTCACATTTACATTAATGAAAGTGCATATAGGTTGCATTTTTGCTTTCTTGCATCATCTTATCTCATTTTTTTTGGTGAAAGGATAAAAGCTGGTATATATATATATATATAAGCTACAAAATAAGCTTTACAATGGTGCTTGAAAATCAAGATTGTTGTCATGTTTACTTGTTGCAATCAAAATTACGCCCGATCGACCGATCCATGATGGTTTTTAGCGTCAAAGTATTTGTTTCATAAAAAGGGCCCCATCTTTTGTATTATCAGAAAGTCACCTTAGTTGGAGTTTTAGCCTATAATATCTTGTGAGATCTTAACCTAATTTGAACCCGATTTCTCGATCACCCAATAGTCCAACCACTGATACTAGTAAGTCCTTTGGAGTCCATCAAACGAGGTCCTCACAAGCCCATAATATTGCCCAACATTGACAAATCCTTAGAGACGTAGGCTTAGATGTCGATATTGCTGACCTCAAAAAGGAATATTAGGCGATAGGACCTATTGGGTCTGGAACCATATGAAAAATATGTTGTGTACACCCAATGTGTCAATATTGCCGACCTCACTAAGGCTTATTGGGTGATAGGACCAATCAGGTCCGGCATCATATGAACAATATGCTATGTACACTTGATGTGCCAATGACCAAAAGCCCGATACTCCATATAGCAAGGATAAAAAGTAGCCGCTAAAGGAGCCGCCTGTGGAAAATATGCATGAGGGACTGGAGAAATAAAGGAGCCGACAACCAAAAGCCTGATATGTTGTGTACACCCAATGTGCTGACAACCAAAAGCCTAATACTCCATATAGCAAGGATCTGAAAAAGCCACCAAAGGAGCCGCTTAATATGTTGTGTACACCTGATGTGCCAATATCACCGACCTCACAAAGGCTTATCAGGCGATAGGACCTATCGGGTCTGGTGCCATATGAACAATATGTTGTGTACACCTGATGTGTTGACAACCAAAATACCAATACTCCATATAGCAAGGATAAAAAGTAGCCGCCAAAGGAGTTGCTTGTGGAAAATATGCATGAGGTACTGGAGGAACAAAGGAACTAACAACCAAAAGCCTAATGTTTTGTGTACACCCGATGTGCCAACAACCAGAAGCTCGATACTCCATATAGGAAGGATCTAAAGAAGCTGCCAAAGGAGCCGCTTGATATCATGCTTATTCTTTTCAAACTCAGAGTATATTTTCTAAGCTTTCTTGATCTATAATTTCTTGCAAATCAGGAAAATATTTTAGATCATCATTATTTTCCATTATTGTTACCTCTATTTTCTGACACCCCATATTTGCTAAATAATCTGCAAGCTTGTTCCCCTCACAATATGTATGTGAGATCTAGAATAGTTCAAGCTCATACATTAACTCCCACACCTTTTCTAAAATATACCTTAGATGCCAGTTATGACATTTCCTTTCCCTACACATGTTTAGAATTACAAGTGAGTCTCCTTCAATGTGAATCTTATTGATTTGAAATTGCTTTGCTAACTGCAAGACATAAAGAATCGCCAATGAATCCACCATATTATTCATACTCGGAGGAATATGAATTGATCTAGCTGCTTTCAATTTACCCCAAGAATCTTTAATGCAAACACCTACCCTTGAAGAGCATGGATTCCCTCTAGACGTACCATCAAAATTAAGCTTGAAAAAACCTATTAGTGGTGGGTGCCATTTGATTAGGATTATATTCACCTTCAATTTGGAAGGTAGTTTCATACTCCCTTTAAAAGGAAAAATAATACCTTGCCAACCCTTAAGTATCCTTTGATCCCATGAGGTAAACTGAGAACTAACATTCTTATGATCCTATACATATGCATTGACCACTTCTGCAACTGATTTTTCAATTGTTGCATGGACAAAGTGATTTGGCACTAAATTTTTTCTAAATATGCATTTATTTCATTCCCACCAAATGGACCATATGATAGTAGCTAGAATTAGACACCAAATACATGCAAAAAATGAAGTCTTATATAGCACTGGCCATGAAGAAAAGAGATCCCATACTTAGTTTGGCAATGGAGTATGAAAAATCATCTTTTGCATGACAATTTCCCAGCAACTTTGGGTAAATGAACATTGCAGAAAAATATGATCAAGATTTTCCAAACACTTACCACACAAAACACAATTAAATGGGTCTAATATACACAATTTTACTAGACAATCACTTGTGATTACTCTTTTCCTCAACACAAGCCATGCAAAACTCCCTGCCTTTGGTAACACCGTATTACTCCAACAAAATGAATATGCTCTTTGAGACTGCAAATGGTTATCCTTGTTAAGGACCGCCTTGTAACTCTGTTTGACTAAGTAATTTCCATCTTTTGAAGGAGCCCAAATAATGAAATCCGCTTTTGCTGATAAGACAACTATTCTTGCTTCTAGAACCTAATGGAGACAACTCTTTTGTTCATTAGATAACTGAGAGTTTGACAAATATTTCCATATTACTTTTCCTAAAGAGATCTCTACTTCACATACATTATCAATTAATTTGGAACCCCATAAAGAAGAAAAAATTGGAATGACTGCTTGAAGGTCTTGATAGTTTCTTAATGGTGGATGGCCATTCCAAGAGTCATCCCAAAAATTCACTGCTTCCCCATTATTGACCTCCCAAGAAACATAATATGTGATTACTTTTCTGCAAGATAGCATAAAGTTCCACATAGCAGATCCTACAAGTGGGTTAGAGACTATGATAATTCTTGAAGGTTCTTGATTGTCAAGATACTTTTCCTGCATAAGTGTGCACCATTTGGAATTAGGTTTAGTATACATTTTCCAAACCAATTCCCCCCCAAAGACTATATTATGCTTTGAGATATCATGCAGACCTATTCCATCTTTGTATTTCTCCAGTGACATAGAATCCAAAGAGATCAAAGGAATTTTTTTAACATCATTCATGTTTCCTTTCCATAAAAATCCCCTAATCACTTTCTCTATTTGATCAATTACTGATCTAGGTGCCTTGAGGACTAAGATAAAATAATTGGGGATTGCTAACAATACAAATTTTATTAAAAGAATCTACCCTAATAAAGACAACCAACGGGCTTTCCAAGCACATGCTTTCAGCTTAATTCTTTCAATAACATTAGCCCAAAAGGATGGTTTATTAGCACCCATAAAGAAAGGAATACCCAAATACTTACAAGGTAAACTTGCGACTTGAAAACCTAGCACTTGAATAATATTTCTTTTTAAAGTTGCTTTAGAGTCAAAGACATGTATACTTTTGATTTTTGAGAATTTATCTTTTTTCCTTCCCACAACTCAAAGTATCTATTCAAAATACTTTTTATTTGCCTAGCTTCATTAAAATTTTCCCTTCCATACATTAAAGTATCATATGCAAAAGGATTGTGTGTAACTGACAAACTAATTTGTGGAATATGTATCCCTTGCCATAAACCCTAATTGTGCTTCTCTTTTATAGTCCTACTCAGAGCTTTTTCCATAATTATAAAAAGAAAAGGTGAAAGAGGATCACCTTGTCATACACCTTGTGTGGCTCTAAAAAACCCCGAATGAGAACCATTAATTAATATAGAAAAAAATGCTCTTCATAAGCAAGATAAAATCCATTTACAAGTCACTTGTCTGAAAATCCAAACTTGCTCAAAAATTTCAAGGGGAAATTCCAATCAACCCTATCATATGCTTTCATCATGTATAACTTTATAATAAATGATGGAAGATGATTAGTTTTAATAGAGTGAAGAACCTCATGTGCTACTAGAGCCCCTTCTATTATTTCTCTACTCGACACAAAGCCACCTTGCTCTTGCAAAATGATTTTCAGAATTAAATGTTGTAGCCTTTGATAAATTTCCCTGGTGAAAATGTTATAAACCGTGTTACACAGATAAATTGGCCTAAATTCAGCAAAACTTTTAGGCTCTTTTGTCTTTGGCAATAAAGCAATATTTGTAACATTAAAGTGCTTGAGGATCTTGCATGACTTCCTTGATTCCTCCAAGGCTAGAAGCAAGTCGAAACCCACAACATCCCAACATTTTTGAGAAAACAAAGCGGTGAAACCATCAGGGCTTGGGGCCTTGTCTAGAGCAAGAGAAAAAACACCTTTCTCAATTCTTCCAATGAAAAAGGCTTCATTAGTTCAACATTGTCTGCTGAGGAGATAAGGGTCGGTATTGTTGCAAGAAACTATTGATCATCTAGCCTTCGTTGTGTAGAATCAGGTTTAATAGGAGCGAGAAAATTCTTAAAAAACTTTACACCTTCTTCCTGGATCTCATTTGCACTTGTCAGTTGTTTACTTGTTTCTATCTCTTGAATTGAGAAGATGGTTTGTGCTGCTCTTTTTTGTTACACTGTTGCATGAAAGAATTTTGTATTACGATCTCCTTCTCTCAACCATTATAATTCTCTTGACTTCTAATGCCAATAAATTTCCTCTCTTTTCCCCAGTTCTTCCCAAATTAGTTGCAGATTTTTTTGTTTTATGTATGTATTGGAATCCATTCCATTTTGAATAATATGTTCATGGACTTCTTCTAGTTGTTTTGCTACTATCTATTTTTATTCAAAAACATTTTTAAAGACTTGCACATTCCAATTTTTAATCTTCCCCTTGATGAATTATAATTTCTTAAATAAATGAAACATTTTGGTTCCCCTATAATGTGGTGCACTCACCCACCACTGTCTGAGCAAGAGCAAGAATAGTGGATGTTTGAACCACATTTTCTCAAATTTTAAGGAGGACTTGTGTTGGGGGGGCATATTCATGTTCTTTATCAATAAGGAGATAGCATAATGATCTGAACATACAAATGGAAAAAATTGCAAGGATAGGAGAAAAGGTTTGAGAACCTAATTTGGTAAAATCAAGAATCTATCTAACCGAACAACTATTTGTGAAAAATCTCTTCTCCTATTCGTCCAAGTGAAACTACCTTTTTTTGGTAGCACATTCCTTAAAGAATTATCCATAATAAAATTCTTAAAATATTCCATCTAGTTTTCTGGGGTGGACAAATACCTTCATGCTTCTCCTTGAGAGATACTATAGCATTAAAATCCCCTGCCACTACCACTTTTTCAGTCCCAAAACTCTAAATAATGTCTGTTAAGTTGTCCCATAGCCTTTTCTTATCCCGAGTTTCTACTGGACCATAGACATTAATGAGTCTAAAGCATAAATCAAAGGACTCAACTTTCATTAATTGCCAATTACTATCTCCTCCCATAGCTTCTATTGTCACTAATTTCGGGTTCCATAAGGAAATCAATCCTCTTGATGCTCCTTGTGTTGGGATATGTAGAGATTTCCATTTACCCCATTTCATTACAGTGGTTTCATATGAGCTTGTTGATAATTTAGTTTCTTGCAAGACTACCACATTTTCCTGCCTCTGAAGAATCAATCTGGCATTTGATGTGGGCTCTCTTGTCAGGGGCATTAATGCCCCTGATATTCCATGATAATATTTTCATTGCAAATGAGGGGAGCAACATGCTCTCCTCGGCCTTTTGTTAACTAAGCATCTTCCATCTCATGTAGCTTGCATCCTTGACTCAATTTCCTCCCTTTGTTTTTTTGTTTTTGACCTTTTTCCTCTTTTACCTAGAAATTTCTTAATTGGCAGCTGATGGAAAACCATTTGTGCTAAGGATAAGGTTTGAGAATAGTCAAACTCAGGCTCCAAAACTATATCCAATTCCATTTTATCTTCCATGCAACCCTCAGTCAACAAATCTTCCTTTGAGATTATTGGGTCAATAACATCTTCGAAAGGATTCAACCTTTCCTCTGCCTCCAAACCTGATTCATTTTTAATTTCTTCTGTAATCTCATCAAATAATTCTGAGCCTAGATTGAAGTGAGTAATTTTTGTGCAAGAGTCTCCAATTGGAGGGAAGTTGGATCCTCCAACTGAGGAGGGCTTTGACCCACTAACTGCAGGTAGTTGTGATCTTCCCACTAAGATGAGCTTTGATTCTCCAAATGAAGGGAACTTTGGTCCTCCAACTAAGATGAACTTTGAGTCTCCAATTGAAGAGAGCTTTGTTCCTGATTAAGAACTAGAAGACATTCCTTTTGAGGAATATCATGCCTCTTCTTCAAAAAATTATATGTGATTTGAATGGATAACTTCTTTTCCAACAAAGCACATGAAATTTGAATTGGCAAACCATTAAATTGAAATTGGCGAGCTAGTGCAAGCAACTAATCAAATGAGAATGTTACTTTGGAAGACAAAACCCTCCCACTACCAACTTTTCTATACTGATATACTGGCCTGACCGGAGTATTATTCAGCAAGGGAGTACTAGAATCTTTTTGATTTGGCCATGTTTAAGCTTGCTATTTCTGAACTAGCTTGATAAGGTGAAGCTAAAATATCTATTTTTTGAATGCTCTCATTAGTCAAATCTATTGGCATAATCACTTCTTATTTCTTTTTAGACATTGGGGAAAAAGATTTACTGTGAGGAGATTGTAAAGAGCTCTCTTTCTTTTGACAACTAGCCATATTAGGGCATTCCACTTTCAAATGTTCCATAGAATGACACAAAGAACATGTATTTTCATTACTTTCTACTGAAATTTCTTGAATATATGTGCCAAACTTAGAGTTTATATGAACTTCATTAGGGAATGGTTTTGTAGTATCAAGCAATACACAAACCCTAATAGGCTGTGTGGGATTATCATAAAAAGCTCTATCGTGCTGAAGGAAGATACCAATATGATTTGCCAAAATTTCTATTAACTTAAACTTCCTATACTCCAGAGTTAAGGATTTTAATTGAATTTGTGACGCTGGCACAAATTTTGACATAAATTGATTTGATTTAAAATTAGGAATCCAAGGATTCATGCATAAACCAGATCCTTCATATATCCAATATTTCACTTTAAAAACATCCCTTTATTCTTTTGAATGAAAAAGTACAATAAAAATCCCCTCCTTTTGATCCAAATAAAAGAGTTTTGATATCCCTTCCCATTCATCAAATATCAAATGTTTTAGAGTATGTATATCAAGAATAAGGTCCTAGAACTTACATATTAAGGCCCAATGATGAAGATCCTTAATTTGATCTTGTAATAAATCCTTTGAAAATGTGACGTTGGAAACAACCTTTTGCTCCATTGTATTTAGTCTTTTGGTAGGTGAAGCTTGGATGGGTTTCTGCATGTTTCAATTTTCCATGTTCAGTATGCCCTTCTTCTTATTCTTTTTCATATTCACCTTTTTCTTTTTCTTGTTGGTTTTAGTTTCCCTTGTCTACTTATTCAGTTGTTGCTTTTTAATCCAAATCTTTTAGATCCTTTCCTTCTTCTTGATCTGGGTAGTTTGTATTGTAGAACCATAATTGCCTACTTTTACATTTTTCAAAGTCTGTTTTGAAGGGACTTTAGGATTATAATCATTTGATTTTGTACTATGTAATTGTGTTTGTTGCTTTTCTTTCCCATAGAAATCTTTGCTTGCATTTGTGCTTGCATGTCATGAATGAGCTAATGAATTCTCTTTATTACCCTGATCTGCATATGCCTTATCTCTTGGATTGAAGGGATCTTCTGAATGAATTGAAACATTGGTTGCATGTATGCACTATTTCCCTTGAGTATGATTCTCCATTGAAACCCTAGCCCCTTATGCTTCCTTTCTTTGATTGATCCTATAGTCAGCTTCACTTTCTCTGTACAATCGATTAAGAAACCTTGGATTTTCCTCTCTTTGTTTCCCTTGAAACTCTTCTGAGAGTAATGGCGGTCTATCATTTTCATATATGTCAAAAATAGCTTTCTTCTGCTTGTTTAAATGTTAGCTATAACAAAATGACACCTAGTTAGGTCTAGAGAATCTATGCTTGATCACAGGTTCACTGTGTCTTGCATGATATCTTTTTGTATAGCCTGTGGGACCCTATGTAGAATAATCCTAATTCCTATAGCAATTGTTTGTAGAACAAGACAAATTCTTGTCTTTTCTTGAAAAATGACCATTAGGAATACATTTTTTATTAGCCATTGTTCTTTTAAAAATTAAAATTAAAATTATTTTTATCATCTTATCTCATTGAAAAACTAAAAAAGTACATTGTTAATCATCCTAATTTCATTTAGGAACATTGCTATTACATTCAAAATTGAAAACATTGCATTCAACCTTGTATTCACTTGCTTGTCATCAGTCACTTTTTCTTGCATTCATTTGTACAGTTTTATGTTTCTAAACATCAGGTCCCTAAGTAGGAAACTTGGAAAAACCATTATCAACTTAGATTTTTCTTTTTTTCTGAAAAAAAACCTCTACTAGGACTAAAATTCTCTTACTGGCGTCTTACTCCCTCTATGGATTTTTGGCTCAAAATCCTATCTAGGTTGCTTGCTTTCTGTTCTGGTTTTTGGAACCTCAAAATTTCATCAGTGGGACCAAGATGCCCTTGTTGGAATCTTAGTCCTTTTTGACTTTAAAGTTCCATTTTTTAGGGTTTAAATATGCTTTTCTATGCTTCTATTTACTACCATTGGTTGCATGTTTCAGTGAGTTGACTTTCTGTTTCATGCATTTTACTAAATCTAGAATAAAGTGGTTCATTTCATGCATTGATTCATTCCAAATTTGCATTCACAACATTTGATTTCATAGTGTAATTAGTAAATTACCTTGTTTGAAATTTGAAAATATCATCTACACATTCCTTCTAGGCCTTTACATTGTATTTTGAGTTTGCATAGATTATTGTTCAAAAATGTTGGTATCAGTCTTTTCCAAGTTTACAAAGAAAAATTTAGTCAATAAGCATGTTAGTTATTCATCCAATGCATTCCCTAGTTATGAGAGTCTCTTAGCACAAGAGAGTGAAAATAGTGATGCTTTCATTAAGCATACATCCCCTATTATCTCTCCCATTTGTGGGAATGATTTCATAGAAGTTTAAAGCATAGACAATCTTGATAATCATAGTTGTTCTTCTCTCAATACCTCTCCTTTTAGTGACAAAGGTATCTTGGTGAAAGAAGATGCAATCATTGAGAATCATGAAATTCTTGCTTGTCCTTCTCCTTGTCCCCTTTGGGAAGATACTATAGCACAAGAGAATGAGATCATAGACATACTCCTAAACATCACTTTGCCTAACTTCCATTCCCTTATTGCTTGTTAGAATGATTTAGTGGAAGATGATATTGTAAATGATGAGGATATGTTGGTGTTAGATGATCAAATATTTAAGGTCTATAAAAACCCTCTTTATGATCCTTCCCCCTACCTATCCTATTTTGAAAGACATTAAGGAACAAAGGAATGAAATCATAAATGATCATAAAAATTATACTTGTTCTTCTCCTAGTATCTCTCATAGCTATGAAGAAGATACTTTCATGATATAAAGTACAATAGATGAAAGTTATGAGAATCTTAGTTGTCTCCCTTCACCTAGGAAAATATTTATTGAGAAAAAAAATTCAACCATTGATCATTCCCCTACTTGTAATGAAGTCATCCTTGAATGTCAAGAACATTTGGTTCAATTAGTTCTCCTAAAAGCTCTCCTACTAGGGAAGATATCATGGTGGAAGAAAATGAGAACATTGAAAACAATAATTCCTTAGATGAAGATGATGAAGTGACATTAGACTCCTCTTCACTAAGAGATCATGAAAACAAGGATAAGTCATCTGAGGTTATGCACATTAGATACCCCCTGGAATAATCTCTCAAGAAAACTTATCATTTATCCACCCTCTCAAAAACCACAAGTTCAAAACAAACCGGTCCTTATCCTCGAACCACCTAAGAACAATGTTTCATAGCAATTGAGTCACAATACTATTGCCCATACATACAACACTAGGAACAATCTGCAACCAAGACAAACACCTTCAACATCCCTCCCATTTCCTAATCCTATCTTGCCTAGTGCCCCTCATTTTCCTTCACAAAGTGGAAAAGATTATAATATTGTCAAACAACTTAAGAATACTCCTACTAAAATATCATTATGGAACCTTATTCAAGCCTCCCCTCTTTATCATAACATGATTCAAAATGCTTTACAACAAGTTCCTATCCCTTCTAATGTGCAACCAAATGACATAGCAGCCCTGATTCAAGGAATAAATGCTGACATTGTTTTCCACCAAAGTGAGATCCCTCCTTTGGAAGTTCAAAAAGAAAATGATGCTTTCATGATCATAGCTCAATACAATAGGACAAGGATAAAGTGAACCCTTGTTGACAATGGCTCAACCTTAAATGTGTGTAGTACAAACCTTTTGGATAAGCTTGGTGTTGATAAATCCAAAATCCAACCTATCTCTTTATCTTTTAGTGGCTTTGATAATGTGGGAAAACAACCACTTGGGCCGATCACATTACCTATTAAAGTTGACAAAGTTACATTACAAACCCCTACCCATGTTATGCCTGATGATATTTCATACAATATTATTCTAGGTAGACCATGGATTCATGAGATGCATGCTATGCCCTCTACCCTTCATCGTATCATGAAATATGTCTACAACAACAAAGTTTATACAATCGAAGTCGTTCTTGAACCATATAGTTTTTTGAACATTGAGAAAGGTAAAGAGAACCCTTTGAAAACATTGACACCAACTATGCAAGTAGAACCCGTGCAAAAAAAGGACAAAGAATAACATATTGAGGAAATTATGAAGCTATTAGAAGATGATTGGGGTTCCTTAGACTTCAAACCAACATTCATGGGAGAATACAAGATCATAAAAAAAGATTCAGACAAGGGAAAAGAAAAAACGGTAATGTCAACACAAAATTTAGAAGACCCTCGAAAGCATCCACCTCAACGGTACTTTAGAAGAAAAAGAAAATTATACAACAAACTTCGATGAAACTGATTATCAACAACCACCAAATCCTAAAGAAATGAAAAAGCTTCATGGAAAAGGTTACAAACTTATGAAACAACTTGGATATAGTGGAAAAGGATGTGGTGCTAGAGAACAAGGTATTTGTGTTCCTATAGATCCTAACACGCAAGAAACAACCTATGATCTTGGTTATTGTCCTTTGATAGAAATCAAACCATCAAACAATCCTTCACTCAATATCAACACTCTCACAAAGGATTCCTCTAAACCAACTTTAACTATAGTGCATCCTGAATTGATAAACACTAGTGGTCTTGATTATTATCCTTTGAAAGAAAGGAAACAAAAAAAGAAATCTTCACTTAATATCAATTCCATCTCGCAAAACACTAATGATTTGAATTCGTTAGATTTTACACCCTCGTGTATAAGAGAGAACAAAATATCACAATCTAAAGGGTCTTGTGTAAGTATAACATCATCTCCTAAACAAAAGATATCTTTGTCACACAATAACGAAACATCCTCTACTTTTGATCAAGAGAATATCTTGTTGAGACTCCTCCGAGATCGTTTGATATCCCTCCCTCCAAGAACATGAAATAAATTCTACTACAAACATTCATTTTGTGCATATCACAGAGTTCATGGTCATTCTACTAATGAATGTAAGACTTTGAGTAATAAACTTCAACATCTTAAGGAGTTTTGTGCTCTTCCTTATGTGGGGGCACCTAATTCCTCTAATTTATATTGATTTTCACTTGAGCATGTTTTTCATCAATCATTTCAGCTCATCCTTGTCCTACACTAAGTGGGGGCAAGGGGTTAGGTAGCCTTATCCTCATATGCCACTTCTCCCTTTTGGCTAGTTGACCACCTTTCATGTACATATAAGAGCAAGCTTGGGATGTGGATGACATGCCTTAAGTCAGCTCGCATGTGATATACTGAGTTATATATTTTGGGGGCAACCCCTTCCCTTTTCATGACGTAGCTTATTGGAAAAATATGACTTGGCATAGGGCTTTCCGAGTAAGCTCTCATGTATTTTTCTACTTTAAAGAAATTGCTCATAGTAATGGTGTTAGCAACCACTTTAAAGTGGGGTCATATATCGACACTCATGTTTCATTGTGTGATTTTCTTTCTTCCTGCGATGCGTTCTTTTCTTGGTGGTGTCATTGGGTTTGATTTTCCCCGAGAGTGTGATATTTCTTTGACTTGTCCTCTCTTGGAAGCATTAAGTACAATGTTCCCTAAGATGAGACCTTGCATTTGTCCTCTCTTGGAGATGTTAAGCACAATGTTTCCTAAGATGAGACCTCACACGAACTAAGCAAAATCCCTTTGAACATCCCTCTTTCTTGTTGTGTTGCTTTTTGTACCTTATTAAAGTCATGGAGGTATGGCTTTGATATGGTTCCTCGGGGCTCACCTAGTGAACAACTAGCTTCACTAGCCCTTGTGAGCATGCATTTTCTTTTTGTCCTTATCATAGTCATGGGGGTATGATTTTGATATGGATCTCTTGGGGCTCACCTAGTGGACAACTAGCTTCACTAGCCCTTGTGGGCATGTGTTTTATTTGCATAGTGGACAACACATTCCACTTGTAAACCTTTTTTGGACAAACAGCTTAGACCCGGTCCATAGCACGTTGGATGGCCAGTCGAAGCTTGATCCATAGCATTTTCTTTCCTTTTTTTTTCTATCTTTGATGGTGTATGTTGGCGATCTAGTTATGGCTTCATATATCATCCACAAGTGTGTTTCTTTGTGCCTATGTTAATCTGCCATAGGATCTTGATCCTAGGGGCTTGGCCACCCTCTTGATTATTATCATACTATCTTACTAACATTTGTACATTTGAACCCCTCTTGATTGTGTGGTTGGCTACTTTAGTGTGAGTTTGAAGAAAGTTCATCCTCTCACTAAAGTGGGGGCTAAATGTAGTGTAAGAAAATGCATACCTTTGCATTTTTACACTTGTTTGGGCCCACCTTGCTTTGTTTATCCTTATTTATGTCTTAATTGGTCCTATTTTGCTTCCACTATGTACCTAATAAATTGTATCTTTTCATGGCTAATCCTGACAAACATCAAAGGGTAAATGATAATTTAATTATTCTAGTTGTGTGTCCCTGATTTTTAGACTAGGACTAAGATGCCACCTAGGGAATCTTTGTCCTCCAAAGGTTTTGGGACCCTGATTTCAAATGCACCTTAAATGGGCCCCTTTTGGGAGTCTATGCCCCGAGTTTCATGCCTCAGAACTAAGATGCCGCCTAGGGCATCTTAGCCCCCCTTAGGTTATTTTTGGGATTTAATTTCAAATCTTGGTGGGATTTAGCCCCCTTTAATTAATGATTTCATATGTCAGCTTGGTATGGTGTAATTCTGAGATATTAAGCATGGATAAGTATAAATACAAGGTTCTTTCTCTTATTTTAATCCTAAGCATTCAAGTATTCATCCTTATAGCATAATTGGAGTTCACAAGAGCATTCAAGAGTAGTTCATCAAGCATTTGGAGCCATCATCAAGATTCAAGCATGATATCAAAGATATTCTTGCATCACATGTGTGTGTTTTTGAGCTAACATTTGTGATGTAGGGTTTTGTTTCAAGCAAGCAATTCAAGTCAAGATCTATCAAGCATTCATTCAAGTCGAGATCTAAATTCAAGCTAGCCAATTCACACAAGTTTGCTGATTTCGTAGTAAGGGTTTGGTGAGTTGCAACATAGCATTTGTTTATTCATCATTTCCCTTCATTATTTTATTTCATTCCAAGGTTTAATTACCAAGAAGGGGTTTGACCAAGACAAACCCCCATTTACTAACAACCAACAAGTTTTTCCTCTCTTGCATGTTTGTGTTTGCAGATTTAGGTTGAAGACTTGGAGATCATTTGAAGTGCAAAGTTGCAAAGTTGTCATATTCACGGAAATTCACGTATAGGCCAGATCTGGAAGTTTTAGGATCTGAGATCTAAGAAGAAGGAAGTGCAAATATTGAGCCTTGGGATCACATTCAGAGATTTCGGAAATTCAGATCGAGACTTAGTCGATAGTAAGGGCGTCTTAGTCCTCTTGAGGGTATTTTGCAAAGATTCTTTCAGATCCTGCTTCGACATCCGAAGATTTTGCATTTCCCCTGAAAAAAAGCAACAGGACTAAGACAACAGTAAGGGTGTCTTTGTCCTCCCTAGCATATTTCGACAACATTTTTGCATTTCCCGAATCCTTATAACATTTCTAGACTTCCCAGGTACATACATCCTAACTTACTATTACTTAATTTTGTCATTTGCATCCATCATTCGGCTTACATTACTAGGTTTTGTGAGTTGAATGTTAAGTTATCTTTTCCAAGCTTTTGCTTGGTGGTGAACCCTTCAATGCCTAAAGAAACCCCCCTCCCCTAGGTCTTCCTTGTTGAGAATTGACTCACCTTTGTGTTGATAGTCAATCCAATTTGAAATCCTAGAGCATATTTGAATGATAATTGGAAAAGAGTGGTATTATATGACCTAGGCCATAAAACACCCATTTTTCACATTATTCACTACTACCCATAGCCAATTCTATTTAGCTCAATCCTTTTCTAGTAACTTTGGATCCTCTTGTGAAAAGCTCTAATCCACATCTGTTGTGGTTGATATACCCTATCGTTCTTGCAGCTGTAAATAATTACTTTAAAATGTATTTTATTTATATTATTTTGTGCTAAGCCTCCTGACCTACTGTTTGTTGTTGAAGCTCACCGAAATTTATGTGAACCTTATTATTTCCTTTTCTATCGTTATTGCATCTGTGGATTATTTAAAAAAATCTAATTACATTAACAAAACATCATGCGAATTGGGTTTCCATCTATAATTTATGGTGACAGCTGCTAAATTGCAAAAAGCATTTTCTAGTTGAGAATTATGTGCTGGAAGAGAAGCGTGAGGTTTTTGTACACGTTAAATAAAAACTCTAACAGAGAACCTTTTAAAAAATAAACTGCTATTATATAGAAACCCAATGCGTAAGATATAACAATGAAGTTTCCCGTTGAAGGTTAATAGGGTTACATTTTTTAATTTTATTTTAATTATTGTTGGTTATGAATTTGGAGCATGCACAGAGATTGTCGATATTTTATTGAAGATTCCTACAACTGCAACAGACAATGGAGGATTCCTTCTAAAAAGTAGAATCAATTGAATGCAAGCACTGGCGGTTTATGGTTTTAATATTTATGGTAACATAAAAGAATGAAGTAGAATTTTGGTTTCAGGTAAATTTATCGTCAGCAATTCATCTTTAGTAATTGAACATCAGCAATTCATCACTGTGACATATTCATCGCATATACAATTCACCAGGATGATGAATTGTTGGAGGTGAATTACATACATGATGAATATATCACAGCGATGAATTGGTGGCGGTGAATTGTTGACACTGAATTGTTGGTGGTGAATTGCTGAGTGATGAATTTTCCTAAAACCAAAATTATTATACATAAATATCTCTAAAAGATCTTTGCTCTTTGTTTTAACTCCATTTCAAACTTCGTTTATCACCTTTATTTTGATGTTCTGAAGTGGCTAGCTTCAAGGTGGAACAGACCACCAATTCAAAAACAACTGTAAAATTTATTTGTGCAAGCAACTTTTCACTGGACATCATCAGTTGCGAATCTAACACAAAACAAATCATATTCCCACAATTATTTCATCTTCACAGGGTCAAAACACATGTTCTTTTGTAGCAATATTAAAATTCAGCAGCTTTATAGAAACAGCAGAATGAAGACTTTTTATCGATGCATCAGGGATCTCATGGAATTGTTTATAGGTATCTCATGGAATCATAACAATTTACTGCTACTCTGCACTCCAAACCAATATAAAAAGCTGAATCAAAAGTTGGTTGATGTCAACTCAGCTAAAGAACATTTCAGCTTTTTTGTGACACTGACAGTCTCTTATGTATGAAATGAGGTATCCATATTCCATAGAATAAAGAAGTGTAGTTGAGTTTGTCGTTAGTTACGTATAGAGAAGCAGGTAAATGTGGAACAAGGTTTGGTTAAAGCATGGGGCTTGACTTGCAGTTAGAGCAAACTGCACGCATCTTCCAAACTCTCAACTAAAAATTATGTGGGTGTTATTCGTGATACCCTCCAATTGCTTAGATAGACTATAGTAACCCGTATCTACCAATTCAGAAATATAGTATACATATTATGACGTTGACTTGATGAGTGTAACGTGAGCAACATTGTAGTCCGTTAAGCCTTCTGCCCCCGTTTTTCTTCAAATTAGAAGATGGAGTCATAACAAAAATCAAGCTTAACCAGAATCATTATAGTAATGGCAACAGAACAGGGGGCGAAATATAGAGGGTTAACTATTGCAAAGGAGCCTCTGCATGGACAAGATTGGTGAGCTTAAAATAAGGTTTTTTTAATGCTTGCTATGTCTTATAGATGATCTGTAGAGGATTTTTGTGGTTATTCGTGCTACCGGCAGGATGTTTTATTGGTTTTGTAGAGTTTATTCTACTTATAAACTTAATTTATCCATTGCTTAATCACTAGCAAAGAACTGTATTATATCAGTCAGCTTACTGTATTCCCTATATTTCATCTAAGCTTATATGGAAAGTTTATGATCTGATATTAAATGCTTTTAAGTTATCGAGACATCGAAGCTCTCTTTCAATCACTGACAGCGGTTGAAATTAAGGAATTTGTGATTTGGTTGTACAGGTTGCTTCTCTTGAATTGGACGAGAACAATTTTTAAGATTCTTTATTTTAATCTCTTCAAAAATTCAATCAGTTTAATATATCTTCATTTCTAATTTGTTTGAACTGGATTAGAATAAATGTTTGAGGAATATCAGTTTAAATTGTGGAGCGGTATTAATAATTAAACAAAAATAAACTTGAAGGAAAGAAAGATGGAAAGGATGGATTGAGAATTAGAATAGAAATGTAAAATTATTATAAGTAATGAGAATTGTATAAGTTTTTGTGTAAATTTTTTTTTTTTTTGGTTTGAGGAATATATTATCACTTTTATAAATTGCAGTCAATCAATTGAATTGCAGACTTTTGTTGGTATATTATATATAAAAGTTAACTTATTAAAATGGTAAATTTTGAAGTTATAATTTATTACTTTTAAATAGAAGATTTTTATTGTTTACTATCACTTCATTCACACATAAAAATATTAAGTCATTATTTTATTTTTAAAAAGAAAAAAACTTTTAACCATTGAAGTGTTATAAAAGATGGTTTAGCTCGCATACATGTATATATATGAATGATTTTAGTATAAAATATGAATGAATATCAATGATTTTGACTAAAGCTTGATTTTGTTTTGACTTTGAATCCAAAATATAACATATGACTATTTAAGATCTTTCCTTAAAAAAGTGAGCACCATTCATTTTTTAAATACCAAAAATTTGTAGAGAATATCTTATAATAAAAGATATGATAAAATAGTGAAAAGTCCATAAGATTTAGGTCTCATGGAATGAGAAGTTTAGGTGCGGGCTCTTAAAAATAGGGGTTACATTTATGACAATCCCACCCCTATAATTCACCATGTAGACACCTTGAAACAAGCTCAAATATAACAATATTAAGAAACCAAACCTACTCCCATGTGCTCTATGAATTATTTAGTGTAAAATCTCCAAAAAATATACCCCAAAATTTTAATAGTTTAACTAGACTAATATACGCTCCACATTATGCACCCTAGAAATTCCATCCGTGTTGACCTGTGCCCTCAAGTCTCCTCCTGGGCTTTTCTGCCCATGGCCTAATCTACCTGCTCACAACCATCCTACCCCATGCATGAATCAAAGGATATTAAAGGTGGCTCCAAAAACCAATAGCCATTTTCTTCTTCGTCCACCAACAACAATGTATCTACTGTCCTGTACGCCTCCTCCTCTGTGTATGCTCATAAGGATTCTACAGTTTCCAACTCCTCGTTCATACATTGATGCCCTGAATTGCAAGGTGTTAATAGGATCTAAGTTAGATGTTTATGGAAGCATTTTAGATGGATGTAAGGGAGCCATTCCACCTTCCGAATCCATAGACAATATTTGAAGCTCCAAAGCATTGTATATTGACAGCCAAAAAGGATGAGTCTTCACGATTAGTTGATTTCGATGCCATGGATGAGGCAAATAGTGGGAACTGCTATAAAAAAAATTGAATCCAATTAACAAAATCAATGGTTTTTGGTCAAATTTGAGTAGTCTTCAATGTTCATTGTATTCAACTTGTTCCATCTGTACAAGACTCTTTTATTATTTTGTGTCTTTTTCTAAGAAGACAAAGACAGGTTGCGAGAATATAGTCCTTGGCTCTCGAATGATCATATTATGGGCTTGAAGCTGCTGTTTCCTTCCTTTGATCTCCTGAAAGTCAATTTCTCTACTATCTTCCTCTGCAATGCAAATGCAGTGTTGAGTTGAGTTTAATTGATGGTTCTCTTCGTAATTTTTGACATTTGTTGTAATACCCTTAATTTTTTCTCAATACTTATGCTTAGATATGCATAAAAATGGATTTGGACAAGGTTTTATCAAAAACAATATTTTAAAAGATGGTATTCATCTTGCTAAATCAAATGTTCCAAAAGAGACTTATGTAGCAAAAATCAATCTTCAACACCCATTTGGTGGTGGGGAAAAGTCTTCACCTCCACCCACTATAATTATAGAGTCAAAATTTTGAACTATAAGATTCACATCATATGTTTGTGGATGATAAGATCTGTGAGAAAAAAAAATCTTGTGTAGAATCAGACAAACAACGATGTTTCCCAAGCTCTCGTTGAGGTATCAACTAACGTCTTTTATTGGGCTTTAGATAGGATGTACTCCACTAGCAATCCATTTTGATTCAGGGATAGCCCTCCATTGAACACACAAACATAGACTTAGGCAATTGGGAATTGTTTAAAAGAAAACGCTTCATCCAAAA
>VDFB02193867.1:717385904-717419019 GCA_007258455.2 Sequoia sempervirens
AAGCTCTCATGTATTTTTCTACTTTAAAGAAATTGCTCATAGTAATGGTGTTAGCAACCACTTTAAAGTGGGGTCATATATCGACACTCATGTTTCATTGTGTGATTTTCTTTCTTCCTGCGATGCGTTCTTTTCTTGGTGGTGTCATTGGGTTTGATTTTCCCCGAGAGTGTGATATTTCTTTGACTTGTCCTCTCTTGGAAGCATTAAGTACAATGTTCCCTAAGATGAGACCTTGCATTTGTCCTCTCTTGGAGATGTTAAGCACAATGTTTCCTAAGATGAGACCTCACGCGAACTAAGCAAAATCCCTTTGAACATCCCTCTTTCTTGTTGTGTTGCCTTTTTGTACCTTATTAAAGTCCTGGAGGTATGGCTTTGATATGGTTCCTCGGGGCTCACCTAGTGAACAACTAGCTTCACTAGCCCTTGTGAGCATGCATTTTCTTTTTGTCCTTATCATAGTCATGGGGGTATGATTTTGATATGGATCTCTTGAGGCTCACCTAGTGGACAACTAGCTTCACTAGCCCTTGTGGGCATGTGTTTTATTTGCATAGTGGACAACGCATTCCACTTGTAAACCTTTTTTGGACAAACAGCTTAGACCCGGTCCATAGCACGTTGGATGGCCAGTCGAAGCTTGATCCATAGCATTTTCTTTCCTTTTTTTTTCTATCTTTGATGGTGTATGTTGGCGATCTAGTTATGGCTTCATATATCATCCACAAGTGTGTTTCTTTGTGCCTATGTTAATCTGCCATAGGATCTTGATCCTAGGGGCTTGGCCACCCTCTTGATTATTATCATACTATCTTACTAACATTTGTACATTTGAACCCCTCTTGATTGTGTGGTTGGCTACTTTAGTGTGAGTTTGAAGAAAGTTCATCCTCTCACTAAAGTGGGGGCTAAATGTAGTGTAAGAAAATGCATACCTTTGCATTTTTACACTTGTTTGGGCCCACCTTGCTTTGTTTATCCTTATTTATGTCTTAATTGGTCCTATTTTGCTTCCACTATGTACCTAATAAATTGTATCTTTTCATGGCTAATCCTGACAAACATCAAAGGGTAAATGATAATTTAATTATTCTAATTGTGTGTCCCTGATTTTTAGACTAGGACTAAGATGCCACCTAGGGAATCTTTGTCCTCCAAAGGTTTTGGGACCCTGATTTCAAATGCACCTTAAATGGGCCCCTTTTGGGAGTCTATGCCCCGAGTTTCATGCCTCGGAACTAAGATGCCGCCTAGGGCATCTTAGCCCCCCTTAGGTTATTTTTGGGATTTAATTTCAAATCTTGGTGGGATTTAGCCCCCTTTAATTAATGATTTCATATGTCAGCTTGGTATGGTGTAATTCTGAGATATTAAGCATGGATAAGTATAAATACAAGGTTCTTTCTCTTATTTTAATCCTAAGCATTCAAGTATTCATCCTTATAGCATAATTGGAGTTCACAAGAGCATTCAAGAGTAGTTCATCAAGCATTTGGAGCCATCATCAAGATTCAAGCATGATATCAAAGATATTCTTGCATCACATGTGTGTGTTTTTGAGCTAACATTTGTGATGTAGGGTTTTGTTTCAAGCAAGCAATTCAAGTCAAGATCTATCAAGCATTCATTCAAGTCGAGATCTAAATTCAAGCTAGCCAATTCACACAAGTTTGCTGATTTCGTAGTAAGGGTTTGGTGAGTTGCAACATAGCATTTGTTTATTCATCATTTCCCTTCATTATTTTATTTCATTCCAAGGTTTAATTACCAAGAAGGGGTTTGACCAAGACAAACCCCCATTTACTAACAACCAACAAGTTTTTCCTCTCTTGCATGTTTGTGTTTGCAGATTTAGGTTGAAGACTTGGAGATCATTTGAAGTGCAAAGTTGCAAAGTTGTCATATTCACGGAAATTCACGTATAGGCCAGATCTGGAAGTTTTAGGATCTGAGATCTAAGAAGAAGGAAGTGCAAATATTGAGCCTTGGGATCACATTCAGAGATTTCGGAAATTCAGATCGAGACTTAGTCGATAGTAAGGGCGTCTTAGTCCTCTTGAGGGTATTTTGCAAAGATTCTTTCAGATCCTGCTTCGACATCCGAAGATTTTGCATTTCCCCTGAAAAAAAGCAACAGGACTAAGACAACAGTAAGGGTGTCTTTGTCCTCCCTAGCATATTTCGACAACATTTTTGCATTTCCCGAATCCTTATAACATTTCTAGACTTCCCAGGTACATACATCCTAACTTACTATTACTTAATTTTGTCATTTGCATCCATCATTCGGCTTACATTACTAGGTTTTGTGAGTTGAATGTTAAGTTATCTTTTCCAAGCTTTTGCTTGGTGGTGAACCCTTCAATGCCTAAAGAAACCCCCCTCCCCTAGGTCTTCCTTGTTGAGAATTGACTCACCTTTGTGTTGATAGTCAATCCAATTTGAAATCCTAGAGCATATTTGAATGATAATTGGAAAAGAGTGGTATTATATGACCTAGGCCATAAAACACCCATTTTTCACATTATTCACTACTACCCATAGCCAATTCTATTTAGCTCAATCCTTTTCTAGTAACTTTGGATCCTCTTGTGAAAAGCTCTAATCCACATCTGTTGTGGTTGATATACCCTATCGTTCTTGCAGCTGTAAATAATTACTTTAAAATGTATTTTATTTATATTATTTTGTGCTAAGCCTCCTGACCTACTGTTTGTTGTTGAAGCTCACCGAAATTTATGTGAACCTTATTATTTCCTTTTCTATCGTTATTGCATCTGTGGATTATTTAAAAAAATCTAATTACATTAACAAAACATCATGCGAATTGGGTTTCCATCTATAATTTATGGTGACAGCTGCTAAATTGCAAAAAGCATTTTCTAGTTGAGAATTATGTGCTGGAAGAGAAGCGTGAGGTTTTTGTACACGTTAAATAAAAACTCTAACAGAGAACCTTTTAAAAAATAAACTGTTATTATATAGAAACCCAATGCGTAAGATATAATAATGAAGTTTCCCGTTGAAGGTTAATAGGGTTACATTTTTTAATTTTATTTTAATTATTGTTGGTTATGAATTTGGAGCATGCACAGAGATTGTCGATATTTTATTGAAGATTCCTACAACTGCAACAGACAATGGAGGATTCCTTCTAAAAAGTAGAATCAATTGAATGCAAGCACTGGCGGTTTATGGTTTTAATATTTTGGTAACATAAAAGAATGAAGTGAGAATTTTGGATTCAGGTAAATTTATTGTCAGCAATTTATCTTAGTAATTGATCAGCAATTCATCACTGTGACATATTCATCGCATATACAATTCACCAGGATGATGAATTGTTGGAGGTGAATTACATACATGATGAATATATCACAGCGATGAATTGATGGCGGTGAATTGTTGACACTGAATTGCTGGTGGTGAATTGCTGAGTGATGAATTTTCCTAAAACCAAAATTATTATACATAAATATCTCTAAAAGATCTTTGCTCTTTGTTTTAACTCCACTTCAAACTTCGTTTATCACCCTTATTTTGATGTTCTGAAGTGGCTAGCTTCAAGGTGGAACAGACCACCAATTCAAAAACAACTGTAAAATTTATTTGTGCAAGCAACTTTTCACTGGACATCATCAGTTGCGAATCTAACACAAAACAAATCATAGTCCCACAATTATTTCATCTTCACAGGGTCAAAACACATGTTCTTTTGTAGCAATATTAAAATTCAGCAGCTTTATAGAAACAGCAGAATGAAGACTTTTTATCGATGCATCAGGGATCTCATGGAATTGTTTATAGGTATCTCATGGAATCATAACAATTTACTGCTACTCTGCACTCCAAACCAATATAAAAAGCTGAATCAAAAGTTGGTTGATGTCAACTCAGCTAAAGAACATTTCAGCTTTTTTGTGACACTGACAGTCTCTTATGTATGAAATGAGGTATCCATATTCCATAGAATAAAGAAATGTAGTTGAGTTTGTCGTTAGTTACGTATAGAGAAGCAGGTAAATGTGGAAAAAGGTTTGGTTAAAGCATGGGGCTTGACTTGCAGTTAGAGCAAACTGCACGCATCTTCCAAACTCTCAACTAAAAATTATGTGGGTGTTATTCGTGATACCCTCCAATTGCTTAGATAGACTATAGTAACCCGTATCTACCAATTCAGAAATATAGTATACATATTATGACGTTGACTTGATGAGTGTAACGTGAGCAACATTGTAGTCCGTTAAGCCTTCTGCCCCCGTTTTTCTTCAAATTAGAAGATGGAGTCATAACAAAAATCAAGCTTAACCAGAATCATTATAGTAATGGCAACAGAACAGGGGGCGAAATATAGAGGGTTAACTATTGCAAAGGAGCCTCTGCATGGACAAGATTGGTGAGCTTAAAATAAGGTTTTTTTAATGCTTGTTATGTCTTATAGATGATCTGTAGAGGATTTTTGTGGTTATTCGTGCTACTGGCAGGATGTTTTATTGGTTTTGTAGAGTTTATTCTACTTATAAACTTAATTTATCCTTTGCTTAATCACTAGCAAAGAACTGTATTATATCAGTCAGTTTACTATATTCCCTATATTTCATCTAGGCTTATATGGAAAGTTTATGATCTGATATTAAATGCTTTTAAGTTATCGAGACATCGAAGCTCTCTCTCAATCACTGACAGCGGTTGAAATTAAGGAATTTGTGATTTGGTTGTACAGGTTGCTTCTCTTGAATTGGACGAGAATAATTTGAAGATTCTTTATTTTAATCTCTTCAAAAATTCAATCAGTTTAGTATATCTTCCTTTCTAATTTGTTTGAACTGGATTAGAATAAATGTTTGAGGAATATCAGTTTAAATTGTGGAGCGGTATTAATAATTAAACAAAAATAAACTTGAAGGAAAGAAAGATGGAAAGGATGGATTGAGAATTAGAATAGAAATGTAAAATTATTATAAGTAATGAGAATTGTATAAGTTTTTGTGTAAATTTTTTTTTTTTTTGGTTTGAGGAATATATTATCACTTTTATAAATTGCAGTCAATCAATTGAATTGCAGACTTTTGTTGGTATATTATATATAAAAGTTAACTTATTAAAATGGTAAATTTTGAAGTTATAATTTATTACTTTTAAATAGAAGATTTTTATTGTTTACTATCACTTCATTCACACATAAAAATATTAAGTCATTATTTTATTTTTAAAAAGAAAAAAACTTTTAACCATTGAAGTGTTATAAAAGATGGTTTAGCTCGCATACATGTATATATATGAATGATTTTAGTATAAAATATGAATGAATATCAATGATTTTGACTAAAGCTTGATTTTGTTTTGACTTTGAATCCAAAATATAACATATGACTATTTAAGATCTTTCCTTAAAAAAGTGAGCACCATTCATTTTTTAAATACCAAAAATTTGTAGAGAATATCTTATAATAAAAGATATGATAAAATAGTGAAAAGTCCATATGATTTAGGTCTCATGGAATGAGAAGTTTAGGTGCGGGCTATTAAAAATAGGGGTTACATTTATGACAATCCCACCCCTATAATTCACCATGTAGACACCTTGAAACAAGCTCAAATATAACAATATTAAGAAACCAAACCTACTCCCATGTGCTCTATGAATTATTTAGTGTAAAATCTCCAAAAAATATACCCCAAAATTTTAATATTTTAACTAGACTAATATACGCTCCACATTATGCACCCTAGAAATTCCATCCGTGTTGACCTGTGCCCTCAAGTCTCCTCCTGGGCTCTTCTGCCCATGGCCTAATCTACCTGCTCACATCCATCCTACCCCATGCATGAATCAAAGGATATTAAAGGTGGCTCCAAAAACCAATAGCCATTTTCTTCTTCATCCACCAACAACAATGTATCTACTGTCCTGTACGCCTCCTCCTCTGTGTATGCTCATAAGGATTCTACAGTTTCCAACTCCTCGTTCATACATTGATGCCCTGAATTGCAAGGTGTTAATAGGATCTAAGTTAGATGTTATGGAAGCATTTTAGATGGATGTAAGGGAGCCATTCCACCTTCCGAATCCATAGACAATATTTGAAGCTCCAAAGCATTGTATATTGACAGCCAAAAAGGATGAGTCTTCACGATTAGTTGATTTCGATGCCATGGATGAGGCAAATAGTGGGAACTGCTATAAAAAAAATTGAATCCAATTAACAAAATCAATGGTTTTTGGTCAAATTTGAGTAGTCTTCAATGTTCATTGTATTCAACTTGTTCCATCTGTACAAGACTCTTTTATTATTTTGTGTCTTTTTCTAAGAAGACAAAGACAGGTTGCGAGAATATAGTCCTTGGCTCTCGAATGATCATATTATGGGCTTGAAGCTGCTGTTTCCTTCCTTTGATCTCCTGAAAGTCAATTTCTCTACTATCTTCCTCTGCAATGCAAATGCAGTGTTGAGTTGAGTTTAATTGATGGTTCTCTTCGTAATTTTTGACATTTGTTGTAATACCCTTAATTTTTTCTCGCTACTTATGCTTAGATATGCATAAAAATGGATTTGGACAAGGTTTTATCAAAAACAATATTTTAAAAGATGGTATTCATCTTGCTAAATCAAATGTTCCAAAAGAGACTTATGTAGCAAAAATCAATCTTCAACACCCATTTGGTGGTGGGGAAAAGTCTTCACCTCCACCCACTATAATTATAGAGTCAAAATTTTGAACTATAAGATTCACATCATATGTTTGTGGATGATAAGATTTGTGAGAAAAAAAAATCTTGTGTAGAATCAGACAAACAACGATGTTTCCCAAGCTCTCGTTGAGGTATCAACTAACCTCTTTTATTGGGCTTTAGATAGGATGTACTCCACTAGCAATCCATTTTGATTCAGGAATAGCCCTCCATTGAGCACACAAACATAGACTTAGGCAATTGGGAATTGTTTAAAAGAAAACGCCTCATCCAAAAATGGATTATCTTAGTGCAAAAAGACTTTGAGCTCTAATGATATAAATAGTTAACAATTTCTTGTGTATATATTTTTGAAGGCTTTATGCCATCATAGTCTAGTTTAGTCTATTGTGTAATCAATGTTCATTTAGAATTTTGTAATTTGTATTTCTGTATTTTAGTATATACTTTTATTTAAAGAGTGTGGATCTTATGTTTATATTTATGTAGAAAAGAAACATAGCTAAAAGAATAAGTGAAATTGGATTTGAAAATCTTTGAGATACTTTTGACTTAACTCAAAAAATGTTGAATAATGCATCAAAGAATAATACATAGTCAAAATGAAATGTTTGACAACAATATTATAATTGTATTTAAAAATCCACTAAATTGTTGTATATTTGTCTCGTTTTTAAATTATTATGATTTCAAAAATGTTTATATGGTAAATATATTTTCTCTTCATTTAATTTATTTCTAAGTTTATGTAAGCCTTCTTATAATAATAGATTCAATAATATAACACTATTTTTTGAATTTAAACATTCTTTCTATTTTATATTTATAATTTAAGAAAATTATTTTGATTAGATTAAGACTAGAAGGGCCAGTACCCATTACAAAACAATCATTAAAACAAATGAGGAGCTCAATTTAAGAAAATTGTTGGTGTTTGAACTCTTTTTTAATTTGAAACTCTATAAATTAATCCATTTATTATTTTGTTTTATTGATTTATCTTTTTTCTTATTTTTAATTTCTCTTTCATTATTACTATAAATTATTTTTGTTAGTCTAATATCTTTTAATACACACTTCTTCTTATAATATCTCCTTTTAAAAACTTTATTAATACATCTTGAAAATTTATCTATATTTTAAAATCTTATAATCAAAACATTATTTTCAATTTTTACTTTAACTTTCCATTCCATAAACATAACATGTTATTTATTAATTATTAAATATTTTTTTATATATAATTTACATTAAAAATCATTTATTAATATAATATATTTTAAATATATAATTATTCTTATAAAATCTCTTACAAAACTTACTTCTCTTTTTAAAAATTTATTAAAATATTTTGATATTTAAATAATACTATTCCATAATTTATATTTGGTTAAACAACCATCTTCAATCCTAGCCATAATTTTACTCAATAAGTTTTCAGTTTTTAACCTTTCATCCTATAAACATAATCTCTCCATTGAAATCTCTAGAAGGGATAGGTTTTCAGTAATTACAATTGTAAAAACTTTTAAATGTTGCAATCACTCCATGGCTTTCTGTAACTGTCATTGAAGATAATATTTTGTCCATACTAAGATATGGTGATCGTGCAACTACCATTCTGATCTCTTGGTAAGATTATTAGATATATTTCTGACATTAATATAATCTGCAGCAACCTCCAGAAAGTAGTAATTTGCAGCAATTCCAGAAAATTATCTATTCTACAAAGTACAGTCCTCAGAAACCCCTGAAATAAGTTTGTTTTTGGCATTTAGTTTGGCGTTCATAGAGCTTGCAGTGTAGTTCAGTGCATGTACACCATCATATAGGGATTGTTGAGTTGCTGTTTTATGCAGAAAGTTCCATGTTCAAGTCATAATTTGTACTGACTGAAAAATACATACTGATAGTGTTTATCATCTACTTGTCTTCCCAACAGTTTTTTGAAGTGATTAAAAATACATATTGATAGTGTTTATCATCTACTTGTTTTCCCTTCCCTTCCCAACAGTTTTTTCAAGTGATTAAAAATACATATTGATAGTGTTTATCATCTACTTGTCTTCCCAACAGATATTAGAAATGATTAAAATTACTGTTAGCTAATATTATGTTATGTCATTTAAAAAAAGTTAAGTTTTTTTTAACTGTTCTACTTAAATTTCAATCAATCCAAACTTTAATAATCATTTATTATTTTATCTTATCAACTCTCTTTTTTTTCCCTTTAGATAGGATTGCAGTCTAATATAGCAACATAATTTGAATCATATTGCAGTTATATTAAAAACATGTCTGTTTCCCGTAACCAACCGTACTTTGTGTTTTATATGGCAGAATTTGGAAGATGAGAAGTACTTTTAAGAGAGTATTCTACAACACAAGGTAGAATCAGTTGGTCTATAGTTTTAAATTGTTATATTTGTGAAAAAGGTAAAATATTAATTTTTTTTTTTTATAATAATGTATGGAAGAAAATATAAATTTAATATGTTAATATTTTATTTTATTTGTATCTTAATAATAAGGATTTATTGGAATTGTTCTTCAGAAAGAAAGCTTAAAAAAAATATCAATTTGAGAAAATATAATTATAACAATTATAATAGTCTCTATTGACAACATAGAAGGTTAAATATAATGGTTTTTATTGGCACTATAAAAGAAAATTATATTAGTAGAAAGATGACTCACAACCATAATTCATGTAATAAAAAATGCCAATAAAAAAAGGAACACTAGTTTTTTATTTAACTATTCATCCTAGACTTATCATCCACCTCCTTACCTACCTCTTTCTCAACTTGTAGAAAATTTTTCTATTCACCAACACTTGACATGTTGGTGTAGGCTTTTATCCCTTTTCATTATTTTGTTAATAATTTTCTTACACCTAGTTTAACTTGCTCAGGTAAGGTTATTTAAGTTTAATGTTAGTGAATGGGAGGGGTCTCTCTTCAGCAAGAGTTACACTTTCCCTATCTTGAAATTAAGGTACATATGTACCATAGGACTAACACTTCCTAATGGATGAGTAGTTAGCCTTCCTCCTTTTCACTTTTAATAAATGCACTTGCCTTGGTATTTATTTGCATTTAGTTCAATCTAGCTATCTATTTGGATATGTATATCATTCATGTATGTGTTCTCTTGATTAATGGGAATAACATATTTCAACCTATTATTTGGTCTTAAGTTGTGTTTTGGATATCACTATATCATTAGGTCTTGTTAAATTTCCTACTTATTGCAAAATCTAAGATCTTGTCCATCCTTCCCATATTTTAGAGCATTTTTTTATCCTTCCTTTCCTAATTTCCTTGGTTCCTCTTGAGTAAAAATCTAATCCACATCTCCCATGAATAATAATAATGTTACTCATTATAGAAATTCCAGGTATTTTTTAGCCTTCTTCCTTTGTTTTGTCTCATTCCTCTCCTCTCTAGGATTAGTGGAACAATAACTATTCCATTCTCCACTAGTCAAGGACTATTTTCTTAGCAAGAAGCCTTTCATTAGCACAAAATAATTCAAGATGGAATCTAGTTCTCCCAAAATTATCCTATTGATCAAAGCTTTGGCCATCACTCAAGCCTACTCCTCTACTCCTAAATCCAAGATAGTCCAAAATAACATTGGTAAAATATTAGAATATACTCTATAGTTATGGATTGTTAATATGAATTCCTTCCCCAACATCCATTGAATAACCAAGATGGTTATTTATTCTTTGGGATTAAATACTTTCCTTGGTCAATTATCCTTGACTTGCCTAGGGAAGACTATTTATCACTTCCTCGATAACAACTACATGTTAATATATATTGTCTTTTATTTTCCATGATATGGATACTTTATAGTGGTAAGCTATGGATTCCGGAACCTCTCTAAATCGGCTCAATTAGTTTGTGTCAATTCACTAAGATCCACCCCCCCCCCCAACACATATATATATATCATCAATAATATTTTAAAATAATCATACGTTCTCTCGAAATAATTAAAAATGTAACTATTAAAAACACTCAAAATCTAATTCAATTTAATTTTATTTAATTTTTTAAAGGAAAAAATAATATATTAAAAAAATAGTTTTTTCTATCATAAAAAGACTCATGACACACCAATTCCAAAGAATCAAGAAAATATAGATAGATTAGAAACAAAAAATAAAAGATTTATCCTAAAGATTGTACATGCCCCAAGTATTAGAAATAATCTTTGCCCTTATGTTAAAAATATTGGGGCTAACAAGAAAATATTTCTAAAATAGTGATACTAAAATTAACCATGGTGTAATAAATGCAGAGAAAACTAGAAGAATCTTCATACTAGTAAGAAACATAATAAAGGAATCACAAATTCTAAGAGGCATTGTAATCAACATTCAAAAAATCAATCAAGTGTCTACTCATATCCAAGATAGGACGATTCTAGCCATTTTCAATGTCAACCTTAATGCATTTCCAATTAGAAGCTAATTTAGCCAATAAACTAGCAATCTAATTTCCTTCCCTTATATTATGGTTGCACTTAACAACATTGAAACCGATCAACCAATATTTTAGAGTTAGATTCTAGAATAATGTTAGTAAAATTAATTTTCCTAGAAAGGAAAAGATCTTGAAAAATAGCCATAGACTCCACAAAATTATTAACTCCAACATCAAGACTACCTACAAAACAACACTTAACATTGTCATTAGGATAACAATAAACACCTTCCGTATTAGTATCTCTAGGATCATCTTTTGAAGCATCAACATTGATTTTAACCAAGCTTGGGGGAGGGTGTTCTCATTGAGTAAGTTGATAATATAAATATTTGTTATTGGAAGAGGCAAAATAGAGATAATTTACAGGGATACCAATTCTCATTAAAACATTGAACTCCCACAAAGAACTCGATTGATAATATTAAATCCAAACCTAATAGGTTTCTTTTAGATTGGACATTATTTTATCTCAGACCTAACTTATGTGTCTTATTGTTCCATTGAAAATTCTTTAATTTTTCTCTCACCAATTATTCTAGTAAATCATACTAGGATGATATCTTGAAAAATATTGAGGTATTTTGATTTCAAAGAAGGTCACACATAATTTACAAGAGATTCTTGGATATAATCAAAATTATTCCATAATTTTTATAACAAATCACACCATAATTGGTCAGAAAAAGTGATGAAGGAGAGAGCTAACAAAAGATATCTACCAAAGTATTCATCTTCAAGGTAAATAATACATATGTTTGGACCAACAAATCACTTTTTTAAAATATCATCTTGATGAATAAATTTTTCTAAAGCTGCAAACCACATGAAAATATTAACCTCATTCCAACATTTAGGATGCTAGATCCCTTTCCAAATATTAGAGATTTTAACTTCCAAGTTGTCTTCTAGAAGAGTTTTATAACCAAATTTCTTAGTGTAAATCCTAGAACCTTTCAAAATCAATCAAAGAAAATCAAAATTTCTATCTAAAGAGACATTGTAGGTTCCTAAAATAAGCTTAAAAATTAATGAGAGAATTTTTGACCTAGCAAAAGGTATTTAGGATTCCATTTCTAAATCTTCACACCATTACATACTAAACATAAAAAAACATGAATCCAACCAACTTCAATGCATTTTTTTTTTATTCCAAGAGATTAGGGAGTTCCATGCATCATCCTATAAAAGAGAAAGGTATCCCTTCTCCACAATCTAGAAAAGGCTACCTTCAATTATTCTACTACCCAAATTCATAGTTCTCCATATTTGAGAACCTCCATCAAGGGTGGCAATCAATGGCTAGTTTAAGGTGTAGTGCTTGTGTCTATAATTCCTTAATTCATTAATATTTTAAATTGGCCCTAATTTTTTTTACCACCATTTATTTTATTTATAATCTAATGATTTGAGTTCTATTTATTGTGTCAAAATGTACTTATAGATATTAATGCTCATGGGGCCCAAGTGTAATTTTGGGACAATGGGCATTGGAGCTCTATAAGCATATTTTATCCCACATAATTTAACCCTAGTTGTTAGATTATAAATATTCAACAACCCAAATACAATTTTAGGTTCAATGGGCATTGAAGCTCTATGGGCACATTTTAACCCATGGAATACAACTCCAACCATTAGATTATGAATAAAAACAATGGTGGTGATTAGAAATTGTTGATATGGCTCTAAAGTAACTAATAATTATATAATATTATTGAAAAAATAATTTAATTTTCTACTATAACTTATAAAATTTAAATGAATTTGATCTAATTAGGTATCAAATATTAAAAGTTTAATAAAATAAGAATTCTAGTTTAAGTAGGATGAAAATAAAATTTTATAAAAAAATGTGGCAATTCATTATGCCTTACATCTTTAACTATTATCCAAATTTTTAATCCCTATTTTTTAACTATTAATCAATTGGTGAATATTTTTCACTAAAATAATCATTGCCACAAGCCATGGTAAAACCATCAAGATAGAAGGACCAACAATAGACCCTTGATTCTCCTACTGGAGTTGTTATTTACCCTTTTCTTCCCTCTTGTGACAATTTTTAAAAATAATTATATGATTTATTACGAGGAGAGTCCCAAAAGAGATGTCCATAACAATTAAATTACCTACATCTAAGAGGAATGACTTCATAATCAAAGTTTTGATGCATAACAAAACCTTCCACTTGAATATGAAGGGCTTATAGCAAGAGATTATTTAAATCTAGTTCAACACAAATTCATGGATAAATAGACATTATTTTCTCCCTGGTAATATGGTAAGTACCTAAATAATCCCTCTTGTGACAATTTTTAAAAATAATTATATGATTTATTACGAGGAGAGTCCCAAAAGAGATGTCCATAACAATTAAATTACCTACATCTAAGAGGAATGACTTCATAATCAAAGTTTTGATGCATAACAAAACCTTCCACTTGAATATTAAGGGCTTATAGCAAGAGATTATTTAAATCTAGTTCAACACAAATTCATGGATAAATAGACATTATTTTCTCCTTGGTAATATGGTAAGTATATAAATAAGAACTTAATGAATCACCCAAAACTTTTAGGCATTCATCTTCCCAAAAAAATAGTGGTAGAAAAAATAAAAATATCCAAACTAGAACCTTGGAAAAGAGTTCAACAATTGAGATAAAATATAGATGCCATGGTTTGATGAAAATACTAACATGCTTGAAGAAATAAAGAACTCTTTCAAAAATTTGAATATAGTCAAACACATTATTAAAGAAAAAAAAAAAAATCCATAGGAAACAAAGGTAGTCTCCACATCTCATGTATAATTATATAAGCTCTATGTGCCCAATCGTGTAGCATTTTCATATATAATCTAGAACCCCTTTGAACTTATAGATGAGGGAAAGTTTTTGGAAACAAACTAAATTATCAACCATAGAGTCAAGATTAAAAATAACTATTGGAATCTTCTTGCTTCCAGAAATGAATCTATTGATTTATAATCATTACCTTTTCTTTCTCTAAAGGAAAGTGTATTTGAACTAGGTCCATAATAATACTTGTTGCACTAGCTTCATACATGGAATGATCAACATGGAAACCAAGAATGACTTAGTTGAAATAAAGCTTATAAGGACCTATAATCTCATGTGGACCAACCATGAATCAGTAATCTAAATGGGTAGAATTAAAAAGTTTAGTCACACTTTAATAAAGAAACGACTAAGGTGATCCAATTTTTTTAACTTGAATCACTAAAAAGTGATATATGTTTTGAATTTTGGAATGATGTAAACTAAATTTGTATTCTTTAGTGTATTTTATGTTTGTACTTTTTTTACAAAAATAAACAATTATTTCAATATATTGTTTATAAAATTGACACTATAATTTATAATTTAGTTGCTCATTAAATGTTGAGAAATGAAGTTAAATAGATGTCACTCTTTATATAGTAATTTTTTTTGTTCACTTGAAACTTTTTTTTTTCCAATTAATATTAATACATTTTTTAAAATAAATATTAAAATGTGCATGTATTAAAAAAATAAATATTTTAATGGGACACCACCTTTTGTTTTAGATATTTATCCAATATAGAAAAATTTATAGCATCTTGACATATAATCTTTTATCTAGCCCATCACATTTTTTCTAATTTTTAAAATTGAAATTTTAGTATTTTTTTCTTGGCAAGATAACCAGCCTTATATTTTGTGTTGATAACTAAAAATTAAAAATGTATAAATAATTATTAAACTACTAAATATGTATTTTTGAGAACGATAATTACAAATAGACAAAATGATATTTTTTATATTTATACAAAATGATATTTTTATATTTTAAAAAAAATATTTATATGAGTAAAAGTTGTTGAAACATCAATTTTTTCAAATAATTTTTTTTTTTTTTTTGTAAATTGGCTAGAATGAATCTAACTATATCATATATTTGACTAAAATTGATTATTAGTTAGAAATGTTTATATTCACTTGTGTTGATAAGTTGGCCAAAAGTATGACACAACTTTATACTTTTAACCAAAATAAAACTTGTAATGTATAAATATATATACTATTTTGATATTATATAAAATATTAAAGAAGCCATGGTAACATTGGTGTCTACATGTGTGTATAAAGAATAAAGAATAAAAATTAAAGCCATCAATGCTATTGTTTACATTTTTATTTATTTTTTAGTATGTAGCTAGGACTTTTGCTCCACAATTTTCATTATTCTATTTTAAATTTATATTAATATATATTGAAAAATATACATATACGTATATATTAATATATATTATTACCTCAAGAGCTATTTTAAAATGCAATGAAGAATTTCATGTGGTTAAGGGATATATTTTTAAAATGATTATACTATAAATTAGACTTTTAAGAAATAACATATAAATTGTACTTTTCAATTAAGTATATTCTTCAACTTCAACTTGCTATAAAATTTTAAATATTTTTATTATAACTAATTCATATTTAATGTGATTTTTCCTATGACTGTGTAAGTTTTTATACATGTATATATTACTAATCTTTTTTTAGAAAGTAAAATTTGATATAGAAATATTTTGTTAATAAATGAATAACATATTCTTGCAAAAAGAAAGCATCTTTTGACAAAATAGATAATATTTTATTCTTTGAATTGATTAAATATTTAATTATCAAGAGAGGTCAATTTAGGGATAATAATCTTATAAATAGTACCTCTAATTCCCTCTACATTAGTTGATTGAAGAATTAACTCTATGAGCCCCACGAAAATGAAGGGCTTCTAGTCCTTTCCATCTCTACATAATTTTGTTGTGTAAGAGGTAATTCTTTTATTCCTATTACCTTGGTAGGCTATCCTTGAGAGTACAACCTATTGAATTGTTACTTCCAACATGATAAAAAATATCTCTTCATCTAATTCTTTTTCTAAACAATAACTTACTATTTATCTCTTTCCACACTCTCCAAATAAGTAATGATGGACTTATAACCCATAAGCAACAAAACATTTAATTTTTCTATATACTAGGCCATGATTTGAAAACTATCATAAGATCCTTCAAAAGGAATCGACCCATCTCAATCTAACTTGCATAATCCTTACCAAAATTTGGTTGTGAAAGGACATGTGACTAGCAAGTGGTTAACAATTTCTTTTACCTTTGCATATAAGTTGCATTCAGAAGGATGTGTGAAACTAAGCTTTGAAATTTTGTTAGTAGTTAAAATTTTCTTTTGAATAGTACTCAATGTGAAAGCTTCCTCTTTAGGGTGACATTGTTTATGGAAATAAAGTTATGTTTCCTTTATTAAGTGGAGAAAAATCCACCACTTCATACCCAAGCTTTATAGTTTAACTTTTTGATTTCAAACAAATCCATTGAGTATATCTTTTCATTCCTTATGACTAATTGAAATTATTATTCTAACACTATTAGCTTGAAAAAAATGAATATTACAAAAATAAAGATTAATATTCACAACTTTCAAAATGAAATTAATCATTGAATAAATTAAACACTTTCAAAAAAGAGTGAATTTGTAAAATTTGGAGGGTGAACATGCATTTTCCTTCTATCTTATGTTACCCTTCATATATTGAGAAGCAAAGTCACTAAATTCAATCATTCAAAATAATGCTCAAGAAACTCTTAACATAAAAGTTACAAAATGAAATTAGTACATTCATTTCCACCATATTGAGATGTAGAAATAATGTTATAAAGAATTTATAGTCTTTCATTCTTATTTTATTGTTATGTAAATAAATGATTGTCATCTCATATCTCTATTTTGTTTTTGTCTTATCTTCCACACCTTTACTAAGGTGTTAGAACAACATGAAACATAAAGTTTCTTATAATTATGAAGATCTCCTAGACATGGGCAATTGAAGAAATGGCAATATAAAAAAAAACAACTTCAAAAACTGTTTTAACCTACAACAAATTAAAAGATGTACAATTACATAATAAAATTGAATGATATGTTTTGAATTTCAAATACAATCTAATTTCCTTTCTAAATATTTAAAAAAAATCTCATCACCATCATGATCACTCTCACTATAAACATCATCCTTACAATGCCCAGCAATCACCATTTCTATAAAGTAAATTGAATACATATATTTTTAAAAAATATTTTTTTACATTCACTAACTACTCTCCACTTCTCTATTACTAATCACTAACACATACACAAAACATATGCTAATCTATATCACAATAATATATATACATATATATACACACATGTACATACATACATACATACATACATACATATATATATACATATATACATACATACATAAATAAATATACATATACATATACATATACACTTACACATACACTGCCATTCTTACATCTATGAATAATTATTTTAAAATGTATTTAATTTATATATTTTGTGCTAAGCTTCCAGACTTATATATATACACTACTGTTCTTACATCTATGAATAATTACTTTAAAATGTAAATAATTTATACTATTTTGTGCTAAGCCTCCAGACCTACTGTTTGTTGTTGAAGTTCAGCGAAATTTATGTGAACCTTATTACTTCTTTTTCTATCGTTATTGCATCTGTGGATAATTTTTTAGGATTTCAATAATCGTTACTGCTTCTTGTTGGACTTTATAAATGCCATGTGAATTGGGTTTTCATGTGTTATTTTGTGGTCAATGCCGCTAAACTGCAAAAACCATTTCTAATTGGAAGTATGTACAGAGACTGTGGAATAAGAATGAAGTTCTTGTACTTTTTACATCTATAGTTAAATGGAAACCTGACAGAGAGCCGTCCTAGAGGCCAAATTGTCATCATATATAAAATTTGTGGACAAATATTTTGTAATTAATGTTAATAATTGGGTTTCCGTCTATAATTTTGTGATCAATGCTGTTAAACTGCAAAAACCATTTTCTAATTGATGCATGTGCTGGAAGAGAGACTGTTTGGATTAACAGTGAGGTTCCTGTGCACGTTAAATAAAAACCCTAACAGAGAACGTTTCAAAAAATAAATTGTTATCATATAGAAACAATGAAATATAATAATAAAGTTTCCTATTGAAGTTTAATTAGGTTACATTTATTCATTTTTTATTATTGTTGGTAATGGATTTGGAGCATGCGCAGAGGTTATCAATATTTTACTCTAAGATTCCTACAACTGCGACAGACAATGGAGGAGTGCAATACTAAAGAGCATAGCCAACTGAACGCAAGGACTGGCTGTCTATGGCTTTAGTCATTAGTGCAGCATATAGAAAAGATCTTTGCTCTTTGTTTTAATTTTTTTAGATAGGTCGGTAATTCAAACTAATTTTAAGAGTAATTCTAAAATTTAGATCATTAAGTGTGATTTGTAACGTCAATCAAAAATTATAAACAGTTGATTTCAAAAACAGTCTTCTGAATATTAGTTGAGTGTATGTTTTTAGATTGCCGTTTCAGATCACATTCAACAATCCATCATCAGTTTTTCTCTCTATGATGATGTATTGCTGAGTGTGATAAAAAACATCAATCTAAAAACATACACAATTGATTTTAGAAACAATCTTTTGAATATTCTTTATACTGTAAAAAACTCATACCAACAACTTCAAATATATATATACAAACAACTTTTCACTCAACATAATCTATTGTGAATCTAACACAAAATAAATCATATCCCCCCAATTATTCTCTCTTCACAGAGTCAAGACAAGTTCGTTTGTAGCATGACAGAGTCAATACACGTTCTTTTGTAGCAATATTAAAATTAAGCAGCTGTATAGAAACAACAGAATGAAGGCTTTTGATGGATTCTACAGGGCTTTGTTTATCTAAGAAATTGAAGTAGGTATCTAAACTAGACAATTTACTGCTACACCGCACTCCAAATCAATATATAAAGCTGAATTCAAAGTTTATTGATCTCAATTCAGCCGTACAGAACATTTCAAGTTAGCTTCCACAGTTGTGTACGAAATGAGGCATCGGTAAAATAAAGAAGTGTAGTTGAGTTTGATGTTAGTTATGTTAAAGCATGGGGTTGACTTGTAGTTAGAGCAAACTACACGCACCTTCCAAACTCTCAGCTAAAAATTTATGTGGGTATTATTCGTGATACTCTCCAATTGCTTAAATAGACTCTAATACCACATATCTACCAATTCACAAATATACTATACATATAACATTGACTTGACGATGGTAACGTGACCACCATTGCAGTACGTTAAACAAGAAGATGGAGTCATAACATGCAGGTGGGCAGAGTAGACAATATATGCGCAATTGTATACTGCACAGAATGAATTTTTATTGTCTGATTAAATCAATTACATCTGCCTTATATAAAGCAATCAATTACATCTGCCTTATATAAAGGTTTTAGACAATTCTAAAAGATGATAAACTAAAAGAAACCTACACTTAATCAAGAAAATAAATTCAAGCAAACTATAGAATAGCCTAACTAATCTTTAGTTCATTTCTAGTTACAACAGCTACTGCTCATGCAAAACATGCAAAACTAGTGTTTTTCTCTCCTCATGCATGCATGCAAACTGGGAGAAATTATAGTTTCCAACATAACAAAAATAAAGCTTAACCAGAATCATTATAGTAATGGCAACAGAACAGAGGCGAAATATAGAGGGTTAACTATTGCAAAGGAGCCTCTGCATGGAGAAGATTACTGCGCTTAAAATAAGGTTTTTTTAATGTCTTTTATGTCTTATAGATGATCAATAAAGGATTTTGGTGGTTATTCGTGCCACCGATAGGATGTTTTATTGGTTTTGCAGAGTTTATTCTCTTTATTATATCAATTTATTCATTGCTTGCTTAATAACCAGCAAACAACTGTATTATTAAAAATCAGCTTACTCTATTTCCTATATTTCATCTAGGCTTATATGGAAAGCTTATGATCTGATATTAAATAGTTAAGTTATCCAGACATCGCAGCTCTCTCTGTCACTGACAGAGGCTGAATTTAAAGAAGATTCTTTATTTTAATCTCTTCAAAAAGTTCAATCAACTTAATACATCTTCCTTTCTAATTTGTTTGATGCCCTAAATGGCAAGGTGGTAGTAGGATCTATGTTAGATGTTTATTGAAACATTTTGGATGGATGCAAGGGAGCTGTTCCACCATCCGAATCCATAGACAATATTTGGAGCTCCAACAGACTGGCGCTTTAGATTGTGGAAAGGTAGACTGATAGCCAAAAAGGCCGAGTCTTCACCCTCACTTGCTTTTGACGCTATGGACAAGGCAAATAATGGGAAACTGTTTGTAAGAAAATCCAGTCTAATTGGCAAACTCAATGGTTCTTGGACAAATTTGAGTAGCTTTCATGAGGTGGACTTTTGTGCACTGGTTACCACTTGTTTAGAAATTTATTTAACTTGTTCCATGTGCCCAAGAATTTTTTATTAGTATTTGTTCTTCTCAAGAAGATAAAGAGAATTGCTAGAATCTATTCTATAGATCTAGGATGATTATTCACGGGCTTGAAACTGTAGTTTCTTTCTTTTTACCCTTTGAAAGTCATTTTTTCTACTATTCTTATTCGGTTTTGGTTACTTTTATTTCCTGTAATGCTAGCTTGAGATTGGTAATTCTCTTGGATGATTCTTTGGGTAAATTTTTTTAGGGTTTCTTTCAGTATTCTTAATTTTTTTAGGTTAAAATAAGCATAAAATGGATTTGGATAAGGGTTTTTAACAAATCATCATTTTAATAAATTATGAATATTTTTGGATTCAAATTTTATATTATGTGAACATTCTTTTTAAGTTTCAATGATGTTTTGAACATGAATTTTTTTTTTTCTAAATACTTTGAAAGATACTTCTATTACATAGATCAATATTCAACACCCATTTGAAGGTGGGGGCATAAGCTCAAGATTATGTGCTCTACCCTACTAATGAGAAAAGTCATCACTTCTATCCACTAGAATTATAGAGACAAAACCAAAACTAAAAAATTCACATCATGTGTTTTTGAATATTAATAATTTAAAAAAAAAAATATTGTGTAGAAAATGACAATGAAAACAACAATGTTTTCCTAAGCTCTCCTTGAAGTTTCATCCAACCTCCTTTCGTGAATAGATTAGATGTCCACTAGAAATCATATTTGATTCATGGACAACCCTCCATTGAGCACATATATACACTCAAGAAATTGGATGGTTGTTTAGAAGAAAAATGCCTCATCCAAAAATAGATTATCTCAATGCAAAATGACTTTGGGGTCTAGGGATAAAAATAGTTAATTATTTTTTGAGCACATTTAAGATTTTTGTAATTTGCATCCCAAGAATTTGGTATATGTTTTTATTCAATGAACATAGATCATTTCTACATTTATGTAGGGAAAAATTAAAATTAAAACATATGCAAAACCTTGATCAAAATTAGGTACCTCCCAGAGGAAGGGGAATACAAGGAAATGCAAATACAATGGATAGATATTGCCAATCGAGTAGATCTTCTCTCCCTTAAGGTGTTCCTCTAACCCAAAGTTAAACCCTCAACCTACAAGAAAACAACTATTTTTGAGGACCCTCTGACTGAACCACCATTCAGAAGAAACCTTGGCTTAACCCTCAGGTACAAACATAAGAATACTACCTCAAAGGAGGCTAGAGTGGCTAAAAAAGCAACCATCAACATTTCAGATGAAGGGGGGAAGGGAATGTTGAGGATTCTAGCACTGGGAAGAGGGAGAGAAGATATGTTTAGTTGGTCAGTATTAATACAAAAGAGAAAATGCTTTCGTATGAGGAAGATGAGGAAGACCCCTTAGATGAGGAATTCATTCCAACCCTAGAAGAGCCAATTGGATTTGAGAAAAGATGATCTAGACATGGTGCTCGATGTGGCTAAGGAAGAGGACATTTCCAATTCTAAAGAGAAGGATGTGGCTTGTGGTACTAAATAGGGTGTGGTTAAGGTATCTAAAGAAGATGAAGAAAATTCTATGAACAAGGAAATGAGTAGGATGCTGTTAATATTGGGGTGATGGAAAATCTGGAGGAAGGGGAGATGGTTGAAAAAAATTCCCAAAATGATGAGATAGTTGCATTGTAGGACATAATCAATAGGTTGGATGATGCCTTCAGAAGGCTGATTGTTGTTACCTATAGAATTATGGAGAAGGCTATCTTCGGAACTCTGAATGGTAGAGCAAAGATTAGGAAAAGAAAGTGCAGATTGGAAATTTCTAAGGAAGAAGACAGGCAGGTGGATGAAGTGGCTAAGGATGGTGAAGACTCATGGACTAAGGAGCTGGAAATGATCACCAAAGAATGGGAGCTAATTGATAGCCAGGAATATTAGTTTGTTGTTTGTTGTTTTTTGGTTATAATATTGTTATTGTTTCCTATTTTGTTTCCTTCGTACTATTACTATACTAGGCCTGTGTGCCACCTTATATTAGTTCTATGGTCTATCTTGTTTACACTTTTTGTGTCTTAGTTACTCTTGGTCTTGTTGGATGATTTAGCCTAGTGGCCTACTTTGTCTTGCTATGTTGTGGTTGGAATTTTGGGCTTTATGGCCTGACTTTTAATATTTTCTTTGAGATCAGGGGCCCTTACCCTTTATTTTTTAATCGAAAACACATGAAAAGACAAAAAATGAATATGATGACAGGCTATACATGCAATTATTTTACTAGACACTCACATTGGTGGCACAAACTTAGTACAGATCAACCAAGAACAAAGAGGAGAAACCAATAATTGGGAAGAACTGACAAAATACTTTATTCACAACTTTTCATTTGTAAAGTATAAATATATATACTAAAATTTGATATTATATAAAGTATTAAAGAAGCCATGGTAACATTGGTGGCTACATGTGTGTATATAAAGAATAAAATTAAATCATCAATGCTATTGTTTATATTTATATTTATTTTTTAATATGTAGCTAGGACTTCCTACTACACTCTTTTCATTACTTTATTTTTAATTTATATAAATATATAATGAAAAGTATACATTTACATATATTAATATATATTATTGCGTGAAGAGTTGTTCTAAAATACAATGAAGAATTTCATGTGGTTAAGGGATATATTTTTTAAATGGTTTACTATAGATTAAACTTTTAAGAAATAACATATAAATTGTACTTTTCAATTAAGTCTATTCTTCAACTTCAACTTGCTATAAAATTTTAAATATTTTTATATTATAACTAATTCATATTTAATATGAGTTTTCTCATAAATTTGTAAGTTTTTAAAAATGTATATATTACTAATCCTTTTTTAGAAAGTAAAATTTGATATAGTAATATTTTGTTAACAAATGAATAGCATATTCTTACAAAAAGAAAGCATCTTTTTACAAAATGAATAATCTTTTATTTTTTAATTGATTAAATATTTAATTATTGGGAGAGGTCAATTTAGGGGTGATAATCTTATAAATACTACCTCTAATTCCCTATACATGAGTTGATTGAAGAATTAGTTCTATGAGCCCCATGAAAATGAGGGGCTTCTAGTCCTTTCCATCTCTACATAATTTTTTTTGTGTCAAGAGGTAATCCTCTTATTCCTATTACCTTGGTAGACTAGATCCTTGAGAGTACAACCTATTGAATTGTTACTTCCAACATGATAAAAAATATCTCTTCATCCATTTTTTTTCTTAACAATAGCTTACTATTTATCTCTTTCCACACTCTCCAAATAAGTAATGATGGACTTATAACCCGTAAGTAACAAAACATTGAATTTTTCTATATATTAGGCCATGCTTTGAAAACTATCATAAGATCCTTCAAAAAGACTCCACCCATCCCAATCTAACTTGCATAATCCCTACCAAAATTTGGTTGTGAAAGAACATGTGACTAGCAAGTGGCTAACAATTTCTTTTACCTTTGCATATAAGTTGCATTCAGAAGAATGTGAAGCTTCGAAATTTTGTTAGTAGTTAAAATTTTCTTTTGAATAGTACTCCATGTGAAAGCTTCCTTATTATGGAGACATTGTTTATGACAATAAAGTTATATTTCCTTTATTAGGTGGGGAAGAATCCACCACTTCATACCCAAGCTTTATAGTTTAACTTTTTGACTTAAAACAAATCCATTTGAGTATATCTTTTCATTCCTTATGACTAATTGAAATTAGTATTCTAACACTATTAGCTTGAAAAACTGCATATTATGAAAACAATGATTAATATTCACAACTTTCAAAATGAAATTCATCGTTGAATAACCTAAACACTTTAAAAGAAGAGCGAATTTGTAAAATTTAGAGGGTGAGCATACATTTTTCTTCTATCTTATGTTACCCTTCATATTGTGAGAAGAAAAGTCACTCAATTTAATCATTCAAAATAATGTTCAAGAAACTCTTAACATAAAAGGTAGAAAATGAACTTAGTGCCTTCATTTCCACCATGTTGAGATATAGAAATAATGTTATAAAGAATTTATAGTCTTTCATTCTTATTTTATTGTTATGTAAATAAATGCTTGCCATCCCATATCTCTATTTTATTTTTTATATTATCTCACACCTTTACTAAGGTGTTAGAACAACATGGAACATAAGGTTTCTTAAAATTAAGATCTCTAGACATGGGCAATTGAAGGAATGAAAATACCAAAAGAACGACTTCAAAAATTCTTTTAACATAAAATAAATTAAAAGATATATAGTTACATAATAAAATTGAATGATACATTTTGAATTTCAAATACAATCTAATTTCCTTTCAAAATATTAAAAAAATTTCTCATCATCATCACTATCATGATTGCTCTCACTATAAACATCATCCTTACAATGCCCAACATGTCACCATTTCTATAAATTAAATTGAATACATATATTTAAAAAAATATTTTTTAATGTTCAATTACTACTCTCCACTTCTCTATTACTAACCACTAACACATACACAAAAGATATGCTAATGTATACATACATACATACATGCATGCATAAAAATGTATTTAATTTATATTATTTTTTTGTTAAAGTCTCCTGACCCACTGTTTGTTGTTGAAGCGCAGCGAAATTTATGTGAACCTTAATACTTCTTTTTCTATCGTTATTGCATCTGTGGATAATTTTTTAGGATTTCAATAATCGTTACTGCTTCTTGTTGGACTTTATAAAATGCCATGTGAATTGGGTTTTCATGTATAATTTTGTTTTCAATGCCGCTAAACTGCAAAAACCATTTCTAATTGGAAGTATGTACAGAGACTGTGGAATAAGAATGAAGTTCTTGTACTTTTTACATCTATAGTTAAATAGAAACCTGACAGAGAGCCGTCCTAGAGGCCAAATTGTCATCATATATAAAATTTGTGTACAAATATTTTGTAATTAAGGTTAATAATTGGGTTCCCATCTATAATTTTGTGATCAATGCTGTTAAACTGCAAAAACCATTTTCTAATTGATGCATATGCTGGAAGAGAGCCTGTTTGGATCGAAGAGTAAGGTTCCTGTGCACGTTAAAAAAAAAACCCTAATAGAGAACGTTTAAAAAAAAAAATTGTTATTATATAGAAACCCAGTTTATGAAATATAATAATAAAGTTTCCTATTGAAGTTTTATTAGGTTATATATTTATACATTTTTTATTATTGTTGGCAATGGATTTGGAGCATGCGCAGAGGTTATCAATATTTTACTCAAGATTCCTATGACTGCAACAGACAATCCAGAGGAGAGCAATACTTAAGAGTATAGCTAACCGAATGCAAGGACTGGCTGTTTATGGCTTTAGTCATTAGGGAAAGATCTTTGATTTTATTAGGAAATTCAAATCAATTTTAAAAATAATTACATAAAATTCAATTTAGATTATTAAGTGTGATCTGAAACGTCAATTTAAAAATATAAGCAGTTGATTTCAGAAGCTAAATACTATAAAGTTAAGTGTATCTTTTTAGATTGGTATTTCAGATCACACTCATATCACACTAAGCGATCTATCAACTGTCCTCTTCTTGATGATGGAGCATTGAGTGTGATTAGAAACGTTAATCTAAAAACATACACAATTGATTTCAGAAACAATTTTTTGAATACTATTTAAATGATAGAAAACTCATACCAAAAATTATAAAAAAAATTTATACAAACAAATTTTCACATATCATCTATTATGAATCTAACACAAACCAAATCATATCCCCCACAATTATTCTCTCTTCACAGAGTCAAGACACGTTCTTTTCTAGCAATATTAAAATTAAGCAGCTATATAGAAACAACAGAATGAAGGCTTTTTATGGATTCTCCAGGGATTTTTTAATCTAAGAAATTGAAGTATCTAAACTAGACAATATACTGCTACACCGCACTCCAAATCAATATAAAAAGCTGAATCCAAAGTTTGTTGATCTCAACTCAGCTGTAGAGAACATTACAACTTAGCTTCCACAGTTGTGCATGAAATGAGGTATCGGTAAATTAAAGAAGTGTAGTTGAGTTTGTTGTTAGTTAAGTTAAAGCATGGCTTGACTTGTAGTTAGAGCAAACTGCACGCACCTTCCAAACACCCAGCTAAAAATTATGTGGGTAATATTCGAGATACTCTCCAATTGCTTAAATAGACTATTAACACATATCTACCAATTCACGAAAATACTATACATATAACGTTGACTCGATGAGTGTAACGTGAGCAGCATTTTAGTCCGTTAAACCTCCTGCCCCTATTTTTCTTCAAATAAGATCATGGAATCATAACAAAAATAAGCTTAACTAGAATCGTTATAGTATAGTAATGGCAACAGAACAGGGGTGAAATATAGAGGGGTAACTATTGCAGAGCAGCCTCGGCATGGAGAAGATTGCTGAGCTTAAAATAAGGTTTTTTTAATGTTTGTTATGTCTTTTAGATGATCAGTAGAGGATTTGTGTGGTTATTCGTGCTACCGGCAGGATGTTTCGTTGGTTTTGTAGAATTTATTCTCTTTATTATGTTAATTTATTCATTGCTTAATCACCAGCAAAGAACTGTATTATTAAAAATCAACTTACTGCAATCCCTATATTTCATCTGGGCTTATATGGAAAGCTTATAATCTGATATTAAATGGTTATGTTATCAAGACATCGCGGCTCTCTTTCAATCACTGACAACGGCTGAAATTAACGAAGATTCTTTATCTTAATCTCCTCAAAAAGTTTAATCAACTTAATACATCTTCCTTTCTAATTTGTTTGCTGCCCTAATTTTCTAGGTGGTAGTAGGATCTATGTTGGATGTTTATTGAAACATTTTTTTATGCATGCAAGGGAGCTATTCCACCATCCGAATCCATAGTCAATATTTGGAGCTCCAATGGACTGGCTCTTTAGATGTTGAAAGATAGACTGATAGCCAAAAAGGCCACCATCAGTTCATTTTGATGATATGGACAAGGCGAATAATGGGGATTTGTTTTTAAGAAAATCCAATATTTGATGCTATGGACAAGGCGAATAATGGGGATTTTAAGATGATATGGACAAGGCGAATAATGGGGATTTGTTTTTAAGAAAATCCAATATTTGATGCTATGGACAAGGCGAATAATGGGGATTTGTTTTAAGAAAATCCAATCTTTGATGCTATGGACAAGGCGAATAATGGGGATTTGTTTTTAAGAAAATCCAATCTAATTGGCAAATTCAATGGTTCTTGAACAAATTTGAGTAGCTTTCGTGAGTAGACTTTTGTCCAATGGTTACCACTTGTTTAGAAACGTATTTAACTTCTTCCATGTGTACAAGACTTATATGTGTTCTTCTCAAGAGGATAAAGAGAATTGCTAGAATCTAGTCTATAGTTCTAGGATGATTATTCATGGGCTTGAAACTATAGTTTCTTTATTTTGACCATTTGAAAGTCATTTTTGCTGCTATTTTTATTTGGGTTTGGTTAATTTATTTTCCTATGTAATAGAAGTGTAATGTTAGCTTGTGGTAAAATTTTCAATGGTTTCTTTCAGAATGTTTAATTTTTTTTACTATTTATGTTTAGAAATTCATAAAATGGATTTGTAGAAGGGTTTCTTAAAAATAATCATTTTAGGTGTCAATGGTGTTTTGAATATGAAAATCTTTCTTCTAAATACTCTAAAATTTATTTTTAACATAGATTAATCTTGAACACCTATTTGATGGTGGGGGACATAAGCTCAAGATTATGTGCTCCACCCTACTAAGGAGAAAAAGTCTTCACCTCTATCCATTAGAATTATATAGTCAGAACTTAACTAAAAAATTCACATCATGTGTTTATGAATATTAATATTTATGAGAAAACTTTTTCTTGTGTAGAAAATGATGATGAAAACAACAATGTTTCCCTAAGATCTCCTCAAAGTATCAACCAACCTCCTTTTGTGCATAGATTATATGTCCACTAGCAATCGTGTTTGATTCATGGACAACCCTCCATTAACCACACATATATAGATTCAGGAAATTGGATGGTTGCTTAGAAGAAAAATTCCTCACCCAAAAATAGACTATCTCAATGTAAAATTTCCTTGAGGTCTTAAGATAAAAATAGTTAATTATTTTTGAGTGTACACAATTTAAGGCCCTAATGTCTCAGTGGTCTAGCTTAGGTTCAGTCTATTATGTAACCAATTCTCATTTAGAGTTTTGTAATTTGCATCTCAAGATTTTGGTATATGTTTTTATTTAAAGGGCATAGATCCTATGTTGACATTTATGTAGAAAAAAATAAAAATAAATCATAGCCAAAAGAATATGTTCAACAAAAATAATAGAGTTGTATGTAAAAATCCACTAAATTACCATTTATTTGTATCATTTCTTAATTATATGATTAAATACTTATTTAGATGGTAAATTTGTTTTCCTTTCATTTATTTTTCAATTTGTTTAATCCTTCTTATGATAATTAGCTTTGATAATAATGTATTTTTTTCTTAATTTAAACATTCTTTCTCTTTTATATTTATAATTTAAGAAAATTGTTAATGTTTAATTATTTTTTAAGCTTAGAATTCTAGAAAGTCGTCCATTTATTATTTTGTTTTATTGGTATATCTTTTCTCATTTTTAATTTCTCTTTCATTAATACTATACATTTTTTTGTTGGTCTAATATCTTTTAATATAGATTGCTTCTTATAATATCTCACTTATTCTTTTCCCAATAGATTTTGAAGTGACTAAAATTACTATTATATAATATGATGATAAGTCATTTGTTTTTTTTTTCAAATTTTTAACTATTTTCTTTAAATTTCAACCTATCTATTTAATGATCAAACTTAATAATATTTTTTATTTCATCTTATATTTTTTTTTAATTAAGAGTAGAATATGGGGTTTTGAAAGAGTCCAAACTCTTGTAAAACTAGAAAACAAGTCTTACAAACAAAAAAGAAACAACTTATCAAAAAGAGAAAATGAGATGAGGTTGTGGTGATGCAACAAACCAACAACTTCATAAAATCAAGGTGCTAAAGACCTTAACTATTTTGTATCTCAACTTGACAACACACATCCCTTGATATAGGTATGGAATTCAAAAAAAAAAAAGGAAGACTTTTCTTCCTCCTTTAAACAATTGTCTAGGAGATAAAGTTACCCACATCCTCAAAGTAGGGAGACATAGGAGGAGATCCTACCACCACTACCCCAATATGGAGCATTGAATGAGGAGAGGATAGAAGACAACATACCAAAGATGTGACAAGTAAAGTAGGCATGTTAGTAATCTTAATTAATTTCAAATTAGGAGTCCTAGGATCATTAGGAGAAGGAACCAAATATTTAGACACAATAGGGTCCAAATCAACCTCAGCATATGCTAATGCCAAGGGTGGTACAATAGAAAGAGGTACATTAGTGGTGAAAAGGAAATCAAGAGGAGATCTAGGAACTATGAAGTGATGAGGAAGATGGCATACATATCATGAGGTGCATACATATCCTACAAGTAACACATATTAATGGATGAGTAGTCCAACTTCTTCCTTTGCATTTTTATTGAACACATTCACCTTTCTATGTATTTGCATATAGTGATCTAGCTACTTCATTTTCTATATACCTCATCTTATGTATTTATTCTCTTGGTTAATGGGAATAATATTGTTCATCCAATTATCTAGTCTTGAGTAGTGATGAAAATATCACTATATTATTAGGTCTTGGTTGATTTCATAATTATTTTAAAATATATCATGGCATTAAAGCTATTCAATGCCGTAGACTAGTCCATCCATCCTATTTTTGAGAGCATTAACTTTTTGATTTTGGGTAGGTGTTAGTTTTTGATAATTAATACAATATTTTTTGCTACACCATTATGTTTAGAAGTCTTGAGAAAATTAATATAGGCTTTCATTTCACTAAAATCAAAGATTGGGATGCTAAGTAACTATTTAAGTTTTTTTTGTTTATTTTAGAGTGTAGATTACATAATTTTCAATGTGTCTTGATCAAAAATTGAGTGTAGCATTGTGATTAATCACTAATAAAATTTTAAAATAAAATATAATAAATCTTTTTTTGAGTCTATAGTCTAAGGGGTGTTGGTTTTACTTTGATATTATTCACAAAATGTACCATGTAGTACAATCATGTAGGTCATACACTATCTATGTAGAAAATTGGAGGTAACACTTTGTCTAGTTCAATTTACCAGTAGTTCCACCACCCCAAAGGGGTGCATCCCTAACTAAATTATCTTGATGTACAACTACACCTAGATAATTCTTCCCTTGATCAAATCTACACACCCACACTTGCAATTTATAACATTGATGCTAGCAATCACACATTGATATACAATTGGGTACATTATTAACATCATGCCTACACTTGTTGGTGTAATCATGGCTAAAATATTAAGGTTGGGCAGATAATAATGCAAATAAGACCCTAATCAACAATGAATCACAAATAAGCACAAAGACATAAAATATGAAACAACATTACCAAATCTTCATGCCTTTATTGATTCACCTCCATTGCACTTCTCCATTTTGGTTGAATAATATGGAACTGCCCTCATATTTTGAGTATGCAATATGACCTATGATAATGAAAAAGAAAACTATTGAATATTCTAAAGGACTATGGATGCAAAATGATACCAAAAGGACTCTAGATAGCTCAAGGTTCAAAGATGGTGAAATGACAATGATAGAGGTCTTTTAATAGAGAAGAAAATTTTGAATGAAGGGTTAGGATGAAAGGACAATAATCAATGGACAAGATTACGATATGAGGTATGGAATAGGGTTAGGGAAAAATTAGGGAAAATGAAAAGGATGAAGGGTTGAGATTGAATTATGAGATAATTCAATCAAGGGCTAGGATTGAATGAGATGTCAAGAGATGATATTTGATGTGGAAGATAAGATTGGCACATACAAAGAGGTGATATGAGAAATTAAATAATAAAATTATTTATTTAAGTGGCCAATGAATAATTAAATAATAAAAATATTATCTAATTATAGAAGAATGTGACACTGGAGGAATCATTTTTTAATTAAATAATGATTTAATTCAAAATTCAAGAAAATGGGCCAAATTAAATAAATAAAATTTATTTAATTAATCAAGAAGAAATAAAGATAGAAGTGAATTAATTAAATAATTAAATAATTTAATTAATAGAAGACATGTGATATTAAAAAATAATTAAATAATTAAAAATTATTTAGTTATGAAGAATGAAAGGGGAAATGACAGAGAAAATAAGAGTTGTAGGCCTAGGACAATTTTTAGTGTCTACAATTGGTATAAAAATAAATCTTTAATTAAGGGAATATTTTGACCAAAATATTTGATTGTCACATTACTTGTATGGATTGTTTTGTCATTTTTACAACCATCACATTACCTTGCTAACTCTTTGCACAACTATTGATATTATCTATATAGATCAATAAAAATTGCTAATAGGGCTACTAAATGTGCTTCTAGGTAAATTCTTGAAATTGTCTACATAACTTACTAACATCATTATTTTTCATGTGTTGGGAAGCATGCCTCTCCATTGAGATTTTTTTTTTTTTACTTTGGCTTTAAAATCTCATTTATTGAATCCATTTGGCACTAAGTGTCTAATTTTAGGGTATTTTTATTTTATCTATTTTTGTTAGTTATGTTTTAGTGTCACTCATTTCTCACTTTAACATTAATATTCTAGAATTTAGTTTTATCAATAAAACTAATTAGTAATCCTACATTTTTGAACTTGTATGTCTCATAAATTTCATATATAAGCCTTTTTTTTTATCTCTATCTTTTAAGTTGATATTTTCCAATCCATACATAATTGTTAAAAAATAGAGTGAAACTATCACAACAATAACATAAATTTTGCATAAATTTTAGTGAGCATGCATTAAGAAAAATATGTGAATGTAAATGGAAAGAATATAAAGTAAAAAACCATATAAATACATCAAGCATCAAATTTACATGGAGAAACTATTTCAAGAAAAAAATCCCACTAAAAAAGAGAGTACCATGTAAATATTTATCTCCACAAACAAGAATATATTATTTAACACACTTCTATCCTCAATCCAACACTTATGAACCTAAAAATTTGCATCTTATCTCTCATGCATATAAACCACTACCCCAAGGATTAAATATATATCCAAAAGTAACACAAGAAACTATAAATGGTTTCTAGTACAATGGAATTGAACAATGAGCCAAGTAGTCTACATGTGCAAAAGATACCTCACAACATGTGTGTTTGAGAGTTATAAGATTTTTTCTAGAATCTTCAATATTTTTCTCATGAACTTGGGTGTCCAACTTCAATAGAGTAGGAAAACAATCCACTAGAATGGAAAAATATAACTCCCTAAGTCCAAAAAGGCTTCCAAATTATTACATGTCATTGAAGATGA